>JADLZK010012359.1:0-257650 GCA_015847255.1 Hyparrhenia diplandra | reverse complement strand
TTGGTCAAGCGAGTCAACTAACAAAACTTTGATCAAGCTTATTAAGAAGAAAATAATAGAACATCAAGAAGGTGGCATGAGGTCTTGTCGGAAGCTTTGTGGGCTCATAGCATATCAAGGCATGGTGCAACTAAAGTCACTCCTTATGAGTTGGTGTATGGCCAAGAGTCGGTGTTACCGGTTGAGGTAAATTTGGATGCATATAGATTTGCTAAACAAAATGACTTATCTCCTACTATGTATCATGATTTGATGATGGACAACATCGGCGAGGTAACCGACAAGAGGGTACAAGCTCTAAAGGAGATTGAGAAAGACAAAGCCCGTGTTGCAAGAGCCTACAACAAGAAAAGTCAAGAGCAAATCGTTCCAAATCGGTGACTTAGTTTGGCAAACTATATTACCGATAGGGTCGAGGAGCAATCAATTTGGCAAGTGGTCACCCAATTGGAAAGGTCCTTTCAAGGTGATCAAAGTGATATTTGGGAACTCCTATGTGCTTGAGTCAACAAGTGATGGAAAACGTCAAGATAAAGGCGATTAACGGGAGATATTTGAAAAAGTATTTCCCTAGTGTTTGGCAAGAGGCCTAGTGCTCTCAAACAATGGCCGATGCATGCATAAACCCTTAGAATAAAAATGGCGATACATAGTATAAGCCCTTGAGTCAACTTGGACAACCCGTCACGATGGGTATTAGTGTTGTTTAGTTTTTCTTGTTTTGTTTTCGGTTAGCACTTCTCACTTGAAAGCGGGGGCATGTGTTGACACCCAAAAATGGCGTGGGCTAAGTCATGGTAAAAATCCGATCGAAGGGCTCTACGGAATGCGGCCCAGGACTCAGCGACCGGACGCCGCGGCGCGTCCGGTCTAGCGTCCGGTCACGGCGTCCCGTCGGGTCGCGCTGCCAGACCTCTCTGCCAGGCCTTGATGGCGGAAGCGTCCGGTCCTTGACCGGCGTCGGTCGAGCGTCCGGTCGGCCGGGCTTCAGCGAAGTCGGTTTGAACCTCCTAGAACTGGCCGGGCCCATTTGGACACCTGTCGCGTCCGTCGGCCTTGCCCAAACCGGTCGGCCGTGTCGGCCGATCGAATAAATATCCAACTTCGGTTTGTTTCCAAACTTGTTTGGTGCGATTTTTGGTGATTGGAAACGTCCTAGGACACCTTCCTAAAAGGATAAGACCATCCTCCCTATATAATGAAGGGGTTCATGGCGATTTGATCCCATCTATATCAATCGACACAAACCAATCTACAAACCCTACTTTCTCTCTTCAACCTTCTACATGCTTTGTTCATCGCTTGATCCGGCGACCAAGGATGGCGCCCTAGGCTTCTTGCCGGCCAACCTAGGGCAACCCGGCGACGTCCTTGCCACGGCGGGGGTCCCTCGGCGAGAGCCCGGCGGCTTCTTTGCTAGTTTGCTTTCGAAACTAGCCGTTCTTCGTCACGTAAAAGCGCGATTGTTATCCTTTGCGGTTTGCTTGTAAACTCGCCGCTCTTCACCGCGAAAGTGTGTTGATTATCCTATTGTATTCTTTGGTCCGTCGTGACCTTCGAGTGTGTTGGTGCGAAACTAATTTGCGTCAACGAGAAGGGGATCACACTGTGGAAAGGCTTGCAGAGAAAGGAAGGTTGGAGAAGAAAGGGTGTCGTCCTCCTGGGCTCAGGTGGGCTGGTGACGCTGTTTTGCTCTTGTGGGCTTTTCTTTTTAGGCCAGTTGCTCCAGCGAATAAATCTCCTTGACTTTTCTTTTGTCGGTGACAGAACACGGCCCATGGTCTGCCCTGCTAGTGGGTTGGGCTTAAATAAATTTAGGTCATGTTTGGCTCAAGCTTGCTTGGATCGTGTGGCACGACAGTAGTTGGGTATATCTACTCATGCACGCGCACACCTACACTACACGCCCACCAGATAAGAGGTAACTCAAAAAAAAAATTTGGTTAAGTTCATTGTGCTGGAACTTGTCCACTTAGGTTAAGTTCTTGATTTCACACGGGTGCTCACATTTTCCTGAAGTTGTTTTAGAATTTTTTTGGCGTTATGCTTGAAGTGGTAAATCAACATTCTCGTCGACAACGAGACTTAAATTTTAACTTCGAGAATCTCCATATCTATCGGCTCAAACCTTTGGAGGTGCTCATATCGGTAAGTCCATATCTGTCAGCCCAATCCATTGGAAGTGCTCATATAGATAGGATGTATGTATGTGTGTTCATACAAATGAGTGTAAGTGCATATCGTGAGCATCTGTTGTACTAGATATAGGATTGTTTGATGAATTCAAAATTGCCAATGACCTTGTTCTAGAGCTTTGTGCTTATAGTGTTTAAAGTGGTATCTACAAACTTTCTTATAATGTTGATCCACGTGAAATCTTCAAGTGGTACTCACATTCCAAGTGATACATTTAAATGGTAATCCCATGCACCTTAGCATGACTCAGTAGTGTTAATGCTCCCACACAACTTCTATCTAGCCGGCCGCTATCTAGCATATGTGCAATCTTTAATCCAAAACACACTATAGCACATATATATGTAGAGGGAGGTAACACTAACTAACTGGATCTTCGTGTTGGCTAATCAACACAACAAGGTCCCATCCAAGTTACCAATTTACGCTTGTATGAATCTTGGAATTTTGAAATCAATGATCTTGGAATTTTGAAAAAAATTATTGGATAGTACTAATTCATCTGCGCTCAGTAGCTACACAAATTTTGATGATGGCACTTCTAATAATTGTCATGTTAAATTTCGTAGAGCCGGTGCCAAAAAAAAAAAAAACATCGGCGGTTTTCTAAAAGTATTCGTACTATATGCCAAAAAAAAATTGACACTTGTCAGAGAAGGAGAGTCTTAGTGGTATTTGGAGAAGGAAGACCGGGCGAGGGGGAGCGAGAGCGACAGTTTTATAAGCAGTTGGATCAAATAAACTCGACGGACGAGAGCGAGAGGCTTATGTGGCGTCCCATCGACGACTGGACTCTCCCTGGTAAACGGCGGGGTGCAGTCAGCGTCAGTGTACAATGTGAGTGTACCCGGTGTAGTGTGAAACGCCGACGCAGCATATAAATAGCGTGTCCTGCTCAACACGGAGAAAAGAGAGATGAGGGACGACGCATTGGCAATGGCACTGGAGATGTCCTCCATGGACAGGCTCCACGTCCATGAGGAGAAGAGCTGCGACGTGAAGCTCGCCAACAAGGCGTGGATTGCGCCGGGGCACCGCAGCTTCGAGTTTCAGGTGCAGGCCATAAGCTCGGAGAAGCTGCCCTTCATGCTGCACCTGTACGCCGTCGTCGTCTTCACCACCATTGCTCCTATCAGCGGCGGCGGCGCCGGCACCGACGCCGACGCCGACAACCTCTCCCGCCATTTCTTCGACGACCACATCAGGGGCGTCATCGAGCGCGAGACCCGCGCACTGGCGGCGTCCATGAGCGTGGAGGAGATCTTGATCCGGGCCACCACCAGCTCGTCCATCAACCACCTGGCGGAGGCTGTCTTCGAGTTCGAGAACGTGCAGCTGGAGCTCAAGCAGCTCGGCGGCCGCCTCATCGTCTACGACGCCTGCGTCTACGTGAAGAAGCCGCAGCAGTCGGACGTGGGCGTGTCAGGGAACGAGGATTTCTCCAGCGTCGAGGCAGCGGATCAGGACGGCGGCGCACCAGGGCTCACGATGGGGAAGGTGTGCTGTTCACTGTTGTTCTATGATATATATATATTATGATATGAGCATGATTTTTGAGGGGAATATATATGAGCATGTACTTTTTTGAGAGAGAAATTATATGAGTATGGGCTCAAGTTTTTCGTCGTCGTTTTCTTTTTTCTTTTCTTTTTGGGCAAGGTCGAAGAGGAGGTGCAGAGCAGCGTTGAGGAGAGCCGACCAAGCAAGATGGGTCAAATCATGGGGTGGGCCTGCCAATCGCTCAAGCCACAAATCCTTCAGGTAAATCCATTTTGGCCCACTGGGCCCTTATGCTTGTGCACACCCACGTCAAAAGGCTTTGGATTGATGGCCTTGGAACACAGAAAAAATCTCTTTTAAAAAAAGAGACGGTCATGTATTTTGTATATTTATTTACGGAATAATAATAATAATAATAATAATAATAATAATATTTTAGAATCATTATCATCAGCATTATTTTTTAGAATCATTATCATTAGAATAAATAATAATAATAATAATAATAATAATAATAATAATAATAATAATAATAATATAACAATACTTTTCCCCACAGGGGTACACCAATGGTAACAGTTGTGGAATAAAAAGTGGTAAGAGCACCTCTAAGGCTGCGTTCGGTTACATGAATTTGAACCATGAACTAATCCAAAATCACACATATTACATGATTATTTTTCAAACAATGTACTACATTTTTTTTCAAAGTGTGTCCATTGACATGTATTGCATTAAGGGAAAATAGAGTTTTACACGCCGCGCACTTTAGCTAAAACAATTGGGCCTTGGCGCACAAAAAAGCATACAAACAAGAATCACCGGTTTAAACAGCGATGCGGTGCGATTGTACTTAAAAGGTAAACTATTGGCGCGGCGAGTGGGTGAAGAGGCGAAGCGGCTATGGCTGGAGGCAATCGTCTCCTTTAGGTGCCGCCAACGCCCCGAGCCACATCGAGGGGAAGACTTCTTGCGCCCGACTCTTGCCGGACAATCCACCGCCGCCAAAGTGATTCCGGACCTTGCTCGCTAGCTCGGGGGCGTAGTTTCGGCGCCACCTCGATCGGGTGTCCCTCAAGCTTGCTGAGCAACACCAACAGCGTCGTCCCCTCCGGTTGTGGATCGCACTACTCTTGTTTCACCATGAGGCGGGACCGTCTTATGGTCCATTCCTCATCGGTGATTTTGGACGAAGCTGAGGGAGGGGCGGCCACGAAGATGGGCTCGTTGAGCGGCAGGGTGACCACCCGATAGGATGTCCTGGATGGAAGCAACAGTGGGCGTGGCGGCGTGCTCCCCTAGTGAAACAACATAATGCATTATTCTTGTCAAGAAAAACATAGTGCATTATTGTTACTTTCGGCATATCTACAACTAAAATTTGCTTTTTTTGAAACTTAATGCAGGTCGTTTATGGCGATGATGATACCACAGATGTTCAGCTCAAACAGCAAATCAAATTGTTGTCCAGTTATTCTCTGAAGGCGCTCTGGTTCGCCATGCCCATGTTCTACGCGTCCCTGACCCATCACTATTCTACATCAACAGCATTTGGCGTTAAAGACACACTGTTCCTGCTTGCTATCACCACCGATGCAGCACTCATCCTGCTGCTGCCAAAATGGGGCAACGCCTTGGTCTGCATCTCATGGCTCCTCCTAGAGCTGGCGACCAGCTTTCTGATTCTGTCTTTCAACAAACACTACGCCTTAGCCATCCTCACCGCTCTCCTCCTTGTAACACCCCAGGTGTTATTTACCGTTAAGCAATGGGTTAGACAAAAATAAGTTTAGTTATAGTTGGTTGTGTTGTTGAATAATGGTTTGATAGTATAGGTTGGGAATCTGAAATTTGAATCAAATTCAAGTTTGAATTGAACTTGAAAACCCTATTTTTCTATTCCCTCTTTTATCCCCTTTTCGTTATTTCAAAATCTAGGCAAATTTTGACAAAACTTCCAAAAGCTAGTTTGTCTATCTTGTCTTGATGTACAAAGTTGGTGTTTTGAGTTTTTCAAGTTCTTATGTAAATTTTAAAGTAATTTTGAATTCAAATTTGTCCCTTTTTGACCCCTTTTCAAAAAGTCCTATTTAGAGGCAGAATTTGAAAATCTTCCAATTGTGAAAATTGTAGATCTTGAAAAATTAAGTCAAGTTGCTTTTTGGAGTTTTTCAAGTTTAGTTCAAATTTTTGGAGAATTTGACAAAATTCAACAAGTTTGGGAAAAGTGCTACGATTGCTCGGCATGGGTGCGTCCTTGCCGCTTGTCGCCGGCGTCCGCCGTGGCCGCCTCGCGCCTTCGCGCCCCGGCCGCGTGGTTGGCCATCTGGACACGTCGAGAAGCTCTGGGCGCCCCTCTTTTCCCTCTCTCTCAATCGCTTCGCTCGCTCTTTCTTTCTTCCGCGATCTTGGCGGCGACAACTAGGACACCGCCGCCGCCCGCCCTTGATTTTGCCGCGTCGTCACGCCATCTCCGCCCGTTCCGGCTTGCCAAAAGCTCCGTCACCCCTTTGCGGTTCTTTTGAGCGCTCGCGCCTTGTCTAGACGCCGAAATCGCCCGTGAGGGCTTCTTCCCCCAACGCCGTTCGGTCCGCCGCCCTTGAAGCTTCTTTGTCTTGTCGCCCAGCGCCGCCCTGCCATGCCGACCAAACCGCCACCGCCGTCGCCTTTCCCTCATCGCGTTGCCCCTTCTCGCTCCTCCGGGCACGCCGCGAGCTTCGGCCGGCTATGCTTCCCCGCCCCCCCCGGCCGTCGCTGAGCCGCCGGTATGCGTGGCCGCTGCACCACCACAAGGCGCCTCGGGTTGAGATGAGGGCACCAGCGGCGTCGTGCGCGTGGGCTCCAATGTGCTTCCCCACCACTCTAAAACCCCGCCGGCGAGCCTCCTCTCGCGGGAACGCCGAGCTCCGGTGCCTCCTCGCTCCAAACTTCGCGTGGGGACCTCGGGTTCGAATTGGAACAAGTCCGGGGGGCTAGGTGAGAAACCTTGTGACTCATGTAAATAGTGTTTTGTATTTATCTGTAATTTTATAAAAGTTCAAGGCCGTTTCTATAAAAGTACCAAGGCGGGCTGGCGAGGCAGGCTGGCAGGCCGGCATTTTACTATTCTGTGGGCGGCCTGTGAGCATAGTGTCGGGCGTGCGATGTCGGGGCGACTTTTGGCCCAGCGGCCGGTTTTGTTTTAAAAACGTGTTTATTTAATTTTCTTTGATGTGAATAGTGTATGCGATTTTGTGAATTTCATATAAATTCAGATAGTGCTCCAAAATTACGAAACTTTTTGTGTAGCCTTCCTATGATGTTGTCTATCCATGAAAAATTTAAAACTTAGATTTTGAGTAGTTATTGCATGTTTTAAAAATACAATCTTTAATTGAAAAATGCATCTTCTATGATTTTTTTTAAAATAAAAGATTTATTCAAAAATCATGAAAAATTTATTTGGTGTTGTTTTTATGCTTTGACCTACTTGTATAAAAAAGTTTGGTGCCGTTTTGAGAAAATTAATTTATTTTCTATTTTATGCTCTATTATTTTATGTGTTTAAATGTAATGTTTAGCGTTATAATGACTTAGGTTTTGTGTGATCTTAGGATTGTTTTGTGAATCTTGGATCATACCACAATCAAATGGTCCTTGAGAACTCCTTAGTCAATGGTGATGATATCTTGTAGAGTAGTTCAACAAGTTAGTTTTGTTGGGTTACAACTTTATCGTGAAGGAAAGTTGTACTCAAGTTGTTTATTATTTCATGCATCCGTAAAGCATCATATTTATACTTCATCATGCTAAAGCATGTATCATCATTTACGTGTAGTAAACGAGAGAGTGATATGGTTCGTGATGATAGAGATTGGAAGAAGGTGAATCCACCGTAGGTGATGGGGTCAAAAATTTAATTTTGGTGATCCGGTTTTGGAATCGACTTTCCCTCGCAACAATACGGCAAGCCCGGTTTCATTAAACCCTTCCTTGATGTTTTAAAAAGCTTTATATAATTTATGTCTATGCTATGTTGCATTAAGTAATTAGGAGTTGAGTGATAACCTAATTGTTTTGCATTACCATCCTTGTTTATTTCAATACCATCCTTGATAACCTGTTTCGTTTCGAAAATATTTAGTGATGCTTAGCCCTCGCTTAATTAGTTAAGCTTTTTCATCAAAATGTTTTGTTTGAAGAGATGATACTTGTTTTCGGAAAAGAAAGAGATGTAGTGATGAATTTGAGATCGGACGGGGCGTAGGTTGAAAAGCCGGCGGGATACCTAGCCGTGCTTGTCCCGTGTTGGTCGTTTTAAGGACCGTCCCGTTGTTTGGCCTTGAAAGTGAAATCGGGACTTTTTGAACGCAAGTTGCGCGCTGAGGCCGTTTGGGTCAATGGCACGTCGACCGCGGCCACCCCAGGTCGACGAAACTAATCGCCACATGCCCCGGTAAAGCCCGATCTCGGGGGTTTGCCAAATCGGGAACGGACAACGGCGACCGGGAGTGGAGAGATGGCGGGAGTAGTGTGTACCCACCCTACTTTGGGTAAACCGTCATTGTCATTAGGACCGGGCGGGGTAGGGAGGTGGAGTACTTGTGCTCTCGGTGGCGATGGACCCAAATCCCGTTTTGGACGAACTGAGTGAGGGTTGATATATGCAAGCTTAAGTGCTACATATGTCGTGTGGTTAGGGATCCCCAATTTGGGTCTTGAATCGATTCGCGGATCGCCGTTGCTTCTCGGAGAAGGAGACCCGATTCCGACCTTCATCGTAGTAAATGATGGAATATGTTTTTGAGGAAAGAAAGTTGGCATAAGAAAAATATGTTTGCTCTAGAATAGGATAACCTAGAGTATATGAGCTACTCACACCAAGTAAAAATATTGAAAGTAAGGATTCACTTTTAGTAAGCTTTTCCGCAAAAAAATGAGTCCTTGATTCTTGCTAAAAACCTTACCTTGAATCCTATTAGATCGGCATTCTTGAGTCTTCTCCTATTTTTCTTTAGTCGGGTAAGTCTTGTTGAGTACTCCCGTACTTAGGGTTCTTTGACCCTTGTTGCGGTGTTGACTCGTCTTTGTTAACCAAGGTTATGTCGGTTGGGCACGACATGATCTGGTTGTCTTCTAGTCTACTCGGCTTCCGCAAATTAATTAAGTTAAGTTTATTCAAATGTAACTTACTCACATTTTGTAAAATTAATGTTATTATTCTTCCGCACTCGATCAGTATTTTTATAACAAATGTTGTAATGTTGTAGCTACTCCTTTGTTGATTCTGGTATGAGTTATCAACGGGGAACTTCTTAAGTTATCGGGTGTATCTGCACGGTGTCGAGGGTCGTTTGGGACAATGACAAAAAGGCGGGCCGGTAATTAGGAGGTTACACTACCTCCTCCTCCTCCTTGTTGCCCTCCTCCAGCCAAAGCTGGAGCACGTAAGAACAAACACGTGTTGCCATTCTTCACACGGGACATGATCGGAGGCGATGAGGAGAGTCCACACCTGGGCCATCTGTTGGACTGTCGCGGGGCATCGCCCGGTTTGGTGGCCTCTTCACGGCGATCGCCCGAACATTTCATGGTAGGGCCCGTCAACGCGGTTGGTTTCTTCTTCTTCTTCGCGATAGCTCTCGGGCTCTATCTATCCATGGTGGTGACGGTGGGAGCTGTGTCTCGCCCCACGCCAAGTGTCTTGCCATCGTCGTCATGGTCCTCGTCGTGCTCACCTTTATCGCCGCCTGCATCCCATTTGTTGGGCACTCGGGAAGCAAGACACAGGTTGTCACTTAGTAGATCCATTCATGGATCTTTATCTACTAAATCATCCTTGGTATTCTGTTTTTCTTTTGGTTTACTTGTAGAGTTGTATGTATGAATGTAGTATCTGAGTATGCTGTCTGATGCATGCTCAAGTTTGTACAACTTTTTTCTTCACAGTGTGATTTTATTGGTTCAAATAAAGACAGCAGTGTATATTTATG
Source organism: Hyparrhenia diplandra (assembly GCA_015847255.1). Classification (NCBI taxonomy): domain Eukaryota; kingdom Viridiplantae; phylum Streptophyta; class Magnoliopsida; order Poales; family Poaceae; genus Hyparrhenia; species Hyparrhenia diplandra. The sequence goes on along the minus strand of JADLZK010012359.1, from coordinate 247,982 downwards.
AATACAAATAACATGTAGTTTTCTGAATTCTCCTTTCATTTCTGTAAGCTGAACTTGTAACCTCACCTTGAATAGTTACTGTTACTGGGCGTGATATACTACGGTTAAACCTCATGGCAATCAGAGATCAATGGCAGGGATGGAACTTGAGGAGCAGAACATCACGAATGCAGTTGTAATCGTACTACATATTAAGAACGGAACTTTGCTAGACTAATTTTTAGTAATACCAAATCTAGGAGGTCAATGAAACTGTATATGCATCATGCACACTGGATGAGGCCGGTTACAACACATTTTTAGGCCTCATTTACATGCGGCGAGTGTAATTGATTTGAGTGTCGTTATAATGTCCCTTTCCAGTAATAAACTTGGGGCTGTACTTATTATGAGGTTTCAAACACAAAATAACACAAGGGTAGACCCTAAGTCCACAAATAAGTGTATCTTTTTGACTTCCACAATTTTTGTTTGACTATTCATCTTATTAAAAATTAATAAATAATACTTATTTTGTTATGACTTAATTTATCATTAGTGATATTTTTATGATGATTTTTATTTTATTATTTACTAAGAAATTCAAATAAGAAGATTGGTTAAACAGTAAACCTGCCTAGCATGCTTGAGGCAGAACTAAAAGCAGAGCATGAGGCAGAGGCGCAGATCAAGAGCAAGACAGTAAGCTATTGTGGGCCAAATTAGCAGCCCAATATCCTATCATAAACCCAACGTGCATATAGCCTACCACCTCACCGGCTGCTTCCCTGGCCTAGCAGGGCACGCGCCGCGTCACGTCCCCGTCCGGCTGTCCCGGCCTGAGCTCCCGCCACATCATCGTCCTCGTCCCCGTTTGATTGCAACAACCCCCCCTCCCAGAGCCTCCTATAAATCCCCTCCAAGTCTCACCAACCAAGGTCCGCACCGGATACACATTCACAAGCCTCGATCAGCTGGCTCCGTCGGTCACCGGGCCGGGCAACAATTAATTCTCAGCTCCTGACTTATTAGTTGAGATTCTCTTCAATGGCGTCCTTCATCTCTGCTCCAGCTCCAGCTCCAGCTCCAGCTCCAGCTCCAGCTCCACCGGTGTCTCCGGACACCGTGCTGGCTCAGGCCAGTCCTAAGAAGCCGTCCCAGCTCAGCCCTGGGGCCGCCGCGCCGAGTCGTGCGCGTGCCGTTTCACGGAGACGGCTGTGCTCAGACAGGAGCCCACCATCGGGAAGACCGTCTTGCCCAAGACCATCGGCGAGCTTCACGGCCACTCGAGCGTGGCTCGCCTCTTCGAAACGTCCCAGGGGATCGGGATTGCCAACACCGGGCTGGTGTACCAGTACCATGAAGGCAAGCAGCGAAGCATGAACTCATGAAGGCATCACCTAGTGTGGGCAGAAGCAGAGCAGAATATCAGGCAGCAGCAAGAGTAACAGCGAAAGCCAGTAAGACAATTGTGAATATTTTAGCGGGAACAAATTAATGGGACAAATTGACAGCAAGCCAGTAAAGCGTTTAAGTAATATCATATTAAGTGTTGCCCCAGTAGGAGAATGTCCTTCTTCCAAAGTGGCGTAGGACTCCGTATGGCTAGGTAGGGCCTTCGCCATACCTTGATTTTTTCTTCATTTTGTCCTCTTTTATTATTATTAGTAGTTTTCTCTAGTTTTTACCATAAACTAAGTCATAATGCTTTAATTTTTTAAAAGGATCAAAATGCTTTAATTAATGGTGTAGACGTGTAGTTGTGCCAGTCATATATATACTCTTTTCGTCCCTAAATAAGTAACTTTAGCTAATTTTATATTAAAAATATTAATACCTATGCTATATAATTAGTATTATTAGAAAGATATTTGAATCTAGTTTTTAACAAAAAAAATATTTGAAGACACAAATGTTGCGTATTTTCTACAAACCAAGTCAAACGTGTGACACGTACACCAACAACGATACTTATTTAGGGACGGAGGGATCCGTCCCAAAATAAAGTGTCATTCTCGCCTCGAGAAGTCAACGATTTCAAAATGCCGGCAATTATATATTAAAATATATAAATATTTATGCTAAGCAATTAGTATCATCGGAAAGATCTTTAAGTCTAGTTTTTTAACAAATTTATTTGAAGATTTAAATGTTGCACGCATTTTCTACAAACGTAGTCAAAGTTGAGAAAGTTTGACCGGCACACTTCCCATAACGTCGTTCTTTTTGGGACGGAGGGAGTATGTATTAGTTGATGCAGAAGATAGGATATTGGTATGTTTCCTTCTGTAAATAAACTTAAATTGAATTCTTCCTTGAGGGTCGCCCGGCATCTTGGCGCTCCTCCTCCGTAGGTACGGTCACCGGAGTACAAGCGCTGACATACAGGGCCGGGGTTGCTATTGTATGTGCTCTGACCGATTCAGAACCTGAATGGTACTACGTGACATTCCTTTTCAATCCAACAGTTTGTTTGACTTGTTACCACCTCCCAAATCCCCTCCACCATCTCTGACCTTTGGCTACCTAATACACATACTTGGAACCAACAATTGCTAAACTCTACTTTTTCTCCTGAGGCTGTCCATTCCATCCAATCCGTCCAAGTGGTTGATTCTGACCAGCAAGATATCCTCAGATGGACTCCTGCCACCAATGAAGTATGTACCACTAAGGCTATCTACTCCCATCTCCACTCCCAACAGAACAACAACCTTCCTTCTCAGGGATCTAGAAGCATTTCCCATGATGCAAACCACATCCTACAAAAAGTCTGGAAAAGCAAAACCATCCCTCCTCTACTCAAAACTTTTGCTTGAAGAATCATTAGGAGAGCTCGGCTACAAGGGGAAAGAGCGGGGAGATACTCTCCTCACATTGACCAGCATTGTACTCACTGTGGTGCCATTGAGGATGACAACCACCTCTTCTTTCGATGTGAGTTACCCAAACAGGTATGGGCCAATGCCACCCCTCCCCTTCCTACTCAACATATTACTGTCCCTGAGAATGGGATCCAGAATTCTTTACATGTCTTGCTTTCACCTAATCCCTCTAAGCACACTCTATGTACTACCTTATTTACTATGTGGTATATTTGGAAAGCTCGAAATGATCTCAGATTTCAGGGGAAGAATTGGAGTCCGGCTCAGGTACAGAAGGCGTCACAAGCACATATGCAGAATCACCTGTAGGCCATTGACGAACAGGGCTATACCACAACCAATGCCACCGCTACTCTGCAGAGGCAAAGGCGGTCACGGATGAACACGCACCAAGGTAATGTCTCTATTCCTGCAAGTCAATCCGGCGATGAGAAGGCACATATTCAGGCACATGAAGCTATAGCTGCAACTCAATGGTTCAGCCACGATGACCGATTACGCACAGCTACAATACAAGGCAGAGAAAACATCATCAACCTGTCACTAGAACGACACCAAGGTAGTTTGTATCCTATTGTAGGTCCGGCAACACATTTCCAGCAATAGATGACAGGCTCCTAGCCGACTGATGCTAACCACAGCTCCACCGTGCATCTGGACAAGTATATTCTACAAACCCCCTCTTCCCTACAGGGTACCAGATGCTACTCCGACGCCTCCATTGCTCTGGACACCCTGGGACTCCCATCCGGGAATGCAGGTCTAGGTATCTTCATTGTCAACACCGATAGATCACCACCCCTCAACATCTTCATTAAGGCAGCCATGATGAACGCCTCATCGGTTCTAATGGTTGAATCAGCATGTATGATCTTTGCTGCTTCTCTGATTCACAGGATGAACATTGAAGATGCAACTCTCCTGGGAGACAATCAGAACCTCATCAACTACGTCAACGGACCAGATCGAGAGAACCCATCGGAATGGAGAATCAAACCCTTTACAGAGGTCATTTCTTCCATTCTCACAGGTTCGACCACCACGACGCGTTGGACACCAAGACGAAGCAATCAAATGGTGGACTCTCTGGCAAGACGGAGTCTAGATGAGTTTCAGGCTGATCACTTAGATTTCCAGGGATTATGTATTAATCCATGTCATGAGCAAGGGTGTCCTCTGCTTGAGGTACTCCAGTTTGTATCCGTTACTTCTGTAACGGTACTATCAGCTTCATGCTGTTAAGTTTCAATGAAATGTTTCCTTGTAAAAAATACAGTTTGTTTTACTCTGCGGTGGTTACTTCTAGTTCGGTTCAAGAAAAACGACAACAATGCCTTGTGTTGTGAAACACGGGTCGGGCCGAGGTGGCTCGTTTTGCACGCACTCCTGCCTGCCTCGGATTTGGGACCCACTGGAGAAAAACCGTGTCACTGCGGAAGAATCAAGGAAACATTTTGACTAAATAAATATTAGATATTATGATGACTATAAACATCAAGGAACTTGCCACAACTGGCCAACACACCTCCCCTTTCCAGCCAGCCCCAGGACAAGGACAACGAAAGACTCCGCCGCGTTGCAGGAAAGACTCACGGAAGTTTCCAATAATTTTTTTAATGCTATATACATGAGCCGCAATTGTGACAGCTCGGGTCCGGCCGGGGTGTTCACTTCGTCCCTGATTTGGATCATATATAAATATATACTCCCTCCATCCGCAAAGAATATAATTTTAGGATTAGGTGCCCACCAAGTTTGATCACTTTAAAAGTAAATAAATAGTACTCCCTCCGTTTCCAAATTGTAGTTCACTTTTGGCTTTTTCTAGATCCATTTGTTTTGCTATGTATTTAGACATAGTGTATAACTAGGTGCATAGCAAAATTAATGTATCTAGAAAAGCCAAATGTGAACTACAATTTGGAACAGATGGAGTATTATAATTTATGCCTCCATATAAAAAAAATATTCTATAACTAATCTAATAATAATAATTATTATTTTTATATCATGAATTACTTTTCTATATAAATTTAGTTAAAATTAAAATTGTTTCAATCTGATAATTACATTCTTTTGTGGATGGAGGGAGTCCTCAACTTACAGGATATTCCTACCACTTCGCCCGGTGGAAAGAGTAGGAGGCGTGGGTGGTCAAGCCCATATCCATCTATTAAAATTATTATTTTAGCATTGTATTAAGAAAATTTTATAAATTTTACCATAATAAGGTTTTTCATGACACAAAATAGCAATTCAAAGACATGTCATATTTCTCATTTTCCTTAAAAGAGGGTTTTAAGGCAACATTAAAGTCATTATTTCTCCTCATATTTTCCCATGAGGCTTTGGGCAAGGTTATACCAATTATGGCCCATAGATCAAAATATTGTTCTAAACCTAATCATGGGGCTTTTCCTATAAAAGTTTTTTTTCCATATGACTTTATAATGCACAATGATCTAAAATCATGTCATACTATTTATCCTAAATTTTTCCGCTGGATTTTTTAAAAAAGACCCGCTGGATTTTTGAGGAGGTTAATAATAACAAATATATGAACAGTATTATACCTCATATCTATAACTTATAAAACAAAACCCAACTAGCATATTTCTCTATGATTTCGTGAAGCCCAATCAGGCAGGTCCTCTAACTCACTAACACCCCCCACCCACCCCACCCCGCCTCGTCGGAGGTCATAAGACCGTCTCAATGGAGAGTTTTACTTTTCGGTTTCTAAGATGTGAAACTTTGGCATGAAATATGCGTCTCGCAATGCACAGTTTCATTACACAGTTTCATAGGCTCACGGGTCCGGCAACCTCTCTCTCATTGCTTGATTTAATTGCATAGTTCTATGGTGAAACGCTATTTACTGTCTCAATGGGGATTTCACCTCTTTTCCAACGCATGTGAAAAGCGGTACCCAAAGGTTTCACCATGGTGAAACCTTTTCCTTCTCTCTTAGGCGTTTCATGCAAAAAAGTAAAGTTTTGCTGATGTGGTCTTTGGATTTAATGTGCATGAAACACTTATGAAACTCCCATTGAGACTCGACCTCGCAATGTTGATGCATCAAGTCTGCAACACTAATGCGCCATTAAGTTATTCTAGGGCATGTACAACCCATCTATAAGAGCCGTCTATGTGACATGAATTTTGCAAAACAACCCCTTACAAGCTGTAGACGGGGTGTGGTCGTCGTTTGATGAGACGACGATGTGGCTCGTTCTCCCATGCAAGAGACGGTAGGTGAGCAACCCATTGTATGGTGTTAGCCCATGAAGGACCTCGCATGATCAGATCCTAAGGCTGGGGTGCATGCGTGATCCGGTCAACACTGAGAGTAGCGGCTGGGATGTGCTGGTGCATGCATGAGAAAATATTTTTTAAATTGTCATGTGCATGCGCATCACAGTTATTTAAATGGATTAAACAAGTTATGGACCACTAAATAGTCAACCATTGTATAACCTGTCTTTATAATTATATGTCCTTAGATTTCAAAAACTTATAGACAAGAGGTTGGCTGTGGGTTGAACATGCCCTTAGTGATCGAAAGACAAAGAGACGTACGGCTGCACTATCATCTACTGGCCATGATACATACTCCAATTTGATCCCTTTGTATCCCATGTCGTTGAAGCCAAAGACGTCACCCTTCTGTCTGTTTCTATTCGTCCCTCATCCGCGACGAACGCCTGGAGGAAACGGAGCTGCACGCCAGGAATATCGAGCTCACTGTGGTGCTCGCGGCCATGCTCATCCCTCATAGCACACATGGGACATGATATGGTGCAGCCGGGGCTGGTGCCGTGCGGCAAAGGCCGCTCCGCCTGTAGGAGCTCCGATCCGCGGCCATGGTGGAGGCGTGCTCATGCGAAAGGTCCAAGCGTAACGCTGCAGTCGGAGACGGTGGCATGCTCGGCGGCTGCCACGTCACACGCACATCTACAAGAGCGCGAGTTCCTGCTCGTCGCCGGCGTGGAGGACCGGCCAGCTCCCAGCTCCGAGTTGATCTGCGCACATCGTTATGATCCACCTAGGGGTCACGCCAAAGGTCGTCGTCTGAGACCTCTCCACCGGCGGCGTCCACGGCAACGAAGGGGCGCCGCCTTCGAAGTCGACCGGTGGCCACAGGCAGCCCACACAACGACGAAGCGGAACGCGTTTGCTTCCTCGTGACGTGAGATGCGGATGGATAAAGGTAAAGAGGGCCCCCATCGGTATAAAAGAAAAAAAAAAGGCCCCGTCCATACCTGCGGCTGCCAGTGGCCCAGTTGCTAGCCCGAGGTGGCGACTTTTCCACGCACGAAATTGCAAAGTTTAGACACCTTTTTTTTTTTATATAATTATATATAAATGGAGATACTTCCTCCGTCCTAAAATAAAATAGATGTCATTCTTGCTTCCTAAAAAGTCAACGTTTTTAAAATCGACAATTATATATTAAAATATATAAATTAATATACTAAATAATTAGTATCATTTCTTTAAGTCTAGTTTTTTAATAAATTTATTTAGAGATTTAAATATTGCAAATATTTTCTACAATTCGAGTTAAAGTTAAAAAAATTTGGTAGCATGTTTTACATAACGACATCTATTTTGGATCGGAGAGCGAGTAAGTCTTTAGGGGAGTGACACCGTACTCGAATGCCCTTCCTTGACTTCACGAGGTGGCTCGGCTTTGAGCCTTTTTCATGGATGCCATTATAAAAAGTGCACTACTCACCAATACCCACGAAAAAAGTTTGTTTTCACAGATGACATCCACACTTTAAAAGTCGTTAGTGCGTGCCCTTCCGTCGTGTCTTTGTTTGTTTTCCTCCGTTTGGCCTCGACACGCGGGCCCGCACGCGAAAATGACCCCCGTGCCCCTCGGCACTTGTCTTGGACTGGACTTGGGCGACGTTCACTCCTCTTCCTCTCTCACTCTCTCCCCATCCGCTCATCCCGAAACCCTAGATCGGCGATTCGGCGGCCCGGTCTCCGGCGTACCTTGCGGCGGTGGCGGGTGGGTGGAGAAGCAAGCAATCACTCGGGCGCGGGCTTCGGCATGGGTTAGTGGAGCAAGACCCTTGCTTCCCTTCCGGATTGGGGGCTCATGGCGGCGAACACGGGGCAGGCCAACCGCCCTGCATGGTTTCGAGAAGGGTGAGTCCCTTTCCACCCCTTGATTTCTTGTTTATGGTGACTTTGGATAGCTAGATCTCCTCGGTCGTTTCTTTGGAGTTTTGATTTTGCACGATAGTTGCGCATATTCTTGTTATTCATCACGTAGGATGGACCCCGATAGTAGCTACAATCTAGAAATTCGGATCGTTACTCGAAATACTCGGGCGGATTGGTATAGCTTGAACGAAGTTGTGGACGCTGATTGTGTGAACTTCATGAATTTGGTCAACATAATGTAGCATTGTTATGGTCTGGAATGACATTAGAACATTGATGACTGCTTAGTTCATTCATCCATACATGCATACAAGGCAACACACACACTCACACCTAGTTCTTCATTATTGCATACAAGGCTAGAAAGATGGCAACAAACACCAGCTTCTCAATCCATTTAAGCTGTTCCATCACCCCATCATGCCTGTGTGGCACTCTACCTCTACCAACAGCTGCTGCCACTTGAGCTGGTGCAACTGGAGCTGCTGCCACTGGATGCATGTCATCCTCTGGAAGTGGAGTTGCTGTCGATGGATGCATAGCCAGTGGAGCTGGAGTCACAACCATCTCATCCTCCCACTGATAGAACTGACAACCACGAGCCTGAGCATCAAGTTGAACAAGATTGAGCACACTTCACAACTAGGAGCAAATAGATCTGAGAGCATGAAGAGAGACAAACCGAGAAGTAGGGACACTTGTGGAACACACGCATGTTGTTGTTCTCTGTCCTCGCCCGTGCATCGATTGGCAAGCACCCTACGGTTGGGGCAAAACACCCGCCTGATGAGCCGGCCCTCAAAGTTGCTGCTTGCTGCACTAGAAGACATGGGGAGCAAATGGAGGGGAGGAGGGGAAGTGAGAGAAGTGAGCAGGGAAGTGAGAGAAGTCAGCCTTTTATAGGCCTGGGTGTTTTGGCGCCAAGGCCGGCCCTCATTGGCGCCAAAAAAACGACCAGGACGCCTCCCACGCCTCTGTACTCAGGTGGGGGCACGGGGGGGTCATTTTAAAGTGCCGGGCCCGCGTGTCGAGGCCAAACGGAGGAAAACAAACAAAGACACGCAGACGGAAGGGCACGCACGAAAGACTTCAAAGTGTGGATGTCATCTGTGAAAACAAACTTTTTTCGGGGGTATTGATGAGTAGTGCACTTTTTATAATGGCATCCATGAAAAAGGCTCGCTTTGACCGTAGTTGATTTATGAGAAAATTTTCTATTCGACACGAGCACTAGCACCCGACGCACGCCAGCGTCGGATGCCCGCCCCTCGCTGCACCTTTCTCGCCCACCGGGCCCCGCAACACCTGTCCCCGCATATGCACGCCGCACGCTTGCACGTCGCCCCGCCTCGCCGCCGGCTGCTCGTGAGGGGCTCGAGCTCGAGCTCGACCTCGGCTCTACCATGGCGGCAACATGTAGCGAGAAAAAGGTTGAAGAAGGAGCAACACCCGATCTACTTTTTTGAGATCTACTTTTAAAATAGTCGGGGAACAACGGATGAAACATACATATGAAGGTAGTTGAAACAATTGAAACTTCTCTTACAAACATCTCAAAACATATCTCTGAAACATGTGAGACACTCGATCTACTTTTGCAACATACAAATGGTTCGGTTGAAACAAACCTCTCGAAACAAGCTGAAACAACAAATTGAAACATTGGGGGATTGAAACGAAGGGGCAAAATCAAAGCACGCCACCGTCAAGCTCCAAGATCGAGGAGCGAGGAGGATGCGCCCGGGGATGGAGGTGGCTCGTTGCTTGAGACGCCGTCGGCGGGCCGGCGCGGCCGGTGCGCCCGACCTGCATTTTGACGTCGAGCAAGGCGCCCCGGGAAGGCGAGGGAGTGTCGCCGCCATAGACGCCCCATGCCGTGATTCGCCAATGCCGGTGAAGGGGTGTTACGCGTGGGTCTCGCCCGCGCCATCGATGAGCCCTACCGCGGCCTTCTCCGCCACCGAACCCCGCGGGGGCCGCTACGCACGCGACACCGCGAAAGGAGCCTCTACCCGCTTCCACTACTCGAATCGACTTGTTTCCCTAGGGTTATTTCATTTCCCTAGGGTTAAATGATCACCCTAGGGAACATTTTATTTCCCCTAGTGTTAGGCACGGTCGCTCTTTAGTTGGGCGGCCCATGTGCGCAGCGTCTAGATCGTCCTTTTACACGAGGTGACCGGGGCGCTCGGTCACGCAGTGCAGTCATAAGAGACAAGCGGCGGGGCCGTCGCGGCGCAGACGAGCGAACCAGCGTCAAGGTCACCGGCCGGGGCGCTTGCTAGACAAACAGCCAAAACCGACCCTTATTGGAATCGACCGGACGCATGGTGACCGGGCGGCTCGATCGAGAGCCCAACGTCGGTCAAGTGTCCGTCCCACCTCTCGCAAATGTCTTCATTTCTCCGTCGCCTTGCTTCCGACATGCTACCCAACAAGTATACCAACTTGAGCATGAGAGTTAGCATGTTTTCACCACCACGATGCATCCGGTGCAATAGAAAATTTACATTTCGTTTTTCTCAAAGCGTCGAATCCCGCCTCGCAAGCTCGCGGGAGGGTGAGTGGTACCCAAACCCATCTCAACCCTACAAACACCGCCGCCGCCAAATATGCCAACACCACCATGTGTACATCACCATGTGCTCGTGTGTTAGCATTTTCACAATCAATTTAGAAGGGCCGGGTTAGCTCTCTAGGTTAGAATGCATGCATATGATTGTTGAACCTAGAGGCACATGAGGATCGATGTTCCCAGGTTTTCCCCTCTTTATAGTATGGCTTATCGATTCTAAATCACTCACACCCTTTATGGTGTCTTGAGTGCAAAATCAAAATGGCCCTATGGATATACCTTTGCCTTGAGACCATTTTGATCCACTGAACCACTCCAAGTTGAGCACTTGATCATCTTTTGGATCACCGCAATCCATCCACCACGACCACCAGTGCACCACACTTGGCTTTTGACCAATCTCCAACTAATCAAACACTTAGCATAGAGAGATTAGTCCTAGGATGTCATCTATTATCCAAAACCAAACAAGAGATCTTCAATCTCTCTCTCCCAGTAACTGCCGGCGTCGCCCCTCCACTCCCCGGCGTGCCGCCCCACCAACGGCCCCCCGCCGCCCCCTCCACTCCCTTCCCTCTCTCCCTTCTCCCTCCCTCCTTAGCACGGCCCGGTTCCCCGGCGCTGCCGCGGCGGCATGAGCACGCGGCGTCCCAGCCCCGGTGGCGACCGAACAACGGCGGCGGCTCCAACCCGTCGGCGGCATGGCTGCGGGCGCCCGCGTTGCGACCAGCGGCGGCGGCTGCTGCCCCAACCACGTCCCAGCGCGGTGGTGGTGGGTAGATCCGACCCACGGCATCCCGTGATTTGGCGGTGGTGGTGGTGCTCTCATCGAGGCGCCCTCCCTCACGATGGTGGCGGCCCGATTTGGGCCCATTTGGGCCTGGATATGGGCTTTTCTTTTTGTTTTTTATTATGATTTACGATGGCGGGCATTAGGGGTTGCCAAAAACGCCATGGGAAAGATGTCATTTACGGTGACCCTAGCCGTGGCGGTTACAAAATCCGCCACGAAAAAACCCAAAAAAACGCCACGGAAGTTCAACCGAAGTAGTAGTGCGCTTCAACGTCGGCGATGCTGCGCGACGGCGACCAGATCTGCGGAGGTGAGGAAGGTCCACGACAAAAAGCGTGGCGCGGCGGCATTAGTCGACGCGATGGCTGCCTTTGGCGGCAACGGTGGTCGGAGCTACTGCGCTTTTGAAGACGGTGGTTGCCGGCATCAACGGCGGCAGTGGCATAGTCGGACGGGGTGGTGGGCGCTCGCGAAGAAGACAAATCGTGGCGGTGTTGAAGATTGTGCTCGGTCGGTTGTCTTTGCGGTGGCCAACATTGTAGCGACGGTTAGAGACCTAGTTGAGGACTCAAAATTGTGGTGTTAAAGACGGACAAAGGCAGTCGGAAGGAACACGTTGGTCTGCCAATTTGACGATCTCGCATCTGTTGGCAGTAAATCACGAATTTGGCAAGGAGGCCAGCATGGAAGGCGCCCACGAAATTGGCAGAGACCGGCGTGGGTGGTGATGACCGATAGTTGAGTTATCTGAGATGACCTGCGTGGGGCGGTTGTTTTCGGTGTAAAGTGGTGTTCTATCAGGCTGCTGGAGGACATGTGTAGCAGTTTTATATTTTGATGAGTTAACTTGGTCGATAAACTTTGGTGTGCGTGCCTTGGGTTCAAGTTTAAGTGAGTTTGAAGTGTTATGTAATCATGAATAACTATATGCATGAGCCGATGCTGAGGATAAGATATCAATATATTCACTTTTCTTAAAAAAATAAATAAATGCACCAACATCATCTTATAATATGAATCAATTAGGAGTACAAAAAAAGATCATAAATGAGATGGCCATTAACTTCCAGGTTTCACATGTAGTATGACATACATAATTTGATAATTTAGCATCCAGGTTCACATATATACAACAGACAGTTATCAGACATGTTCACATCTATATATTACATAACATTCATTTTGGGTAATCACAAACTTAATCTTCTTTTACTCCTTGCGCTCATCATGGCAGGACTTGCAGCCTCAATTGTTTTGCACCTTGTGGTCATTGAAGGGCTACCAAGTTGAAACAAAATTTGACAAGTCATCTGAGGCTATTTCTCAACAATCGATTCAATAAAATCCTTATAGTCCGGATCGACAACCATTTCGAAATTGAAACATCTCACATCCTTTCTAGCCTTTTTAGGGATTTTGCCAAGCAATTTATAATTTTCAACCGAAAGCTACAATTTTCATCCATCCTGTTGGCAAAAGGACTTGCATGAGAACTGCCCAAAATGCATTCAATCCTAGAAATCCTAGAGAACTGACCTGTGCGCTCGGCCGTGCCTGAGAGCCTAGCTGCTCGCTTTGCTGTTGCGCACCTGCGCTGGGGAGGCCGCGACCCTGAGCTGGGCGGCCAAAAGATCCCGCGACGGGCGACCTGGCCGTCCGAGTCCCGCGCCGCGCGGCCTCGGCCCCGCGCTGGGAGTCTGGCCCCGAGTCCGGCGGCTGCGGCCACGCACCGGGAGCCTGCGGCACCGCGTCGGGCGGCCGCGCCCCGTGTCCTCCATGTCCGATAGGATTTAGGACACAGAAAATAAATCGATTCCCCTTCTCCCTGTGTAATGTCTGCGCACAGGGGCGCCCAGTCCGCCAACGCCGTCCTCTGCCGCACTGCCCTTGCCCTCTGCCTTCTAGAGGACGCCGAGCTGCTGCTCTCGCCCTCTCTCTCAGCATCTCCTTCGCGCTCGCTCTCGCTCTCGCTCTGCTCCCCTGCCATGGTCACGTCGAGCTCGGCTCGAGCCCTGCCGCCGCCGCTTGCCTCATGTTGCTTTGTCTTGCGCTTGTGAGTTTAAGGGTAGTTAACCAATCCACAAGATCTTTCGAAGAGGATGAGAGTTGGGTCGAGAACGCTTATTAGTTACCCATGTTCACCGTGACGATGTGTTGCTTGTCCTTTCGTGCTTGTAAGTATCCTTGTTAGTTGTTATGCTTGTTTCACTTAAGCATGCATTGCATGTTGCGTGTATCAGTTAGGAACGACGGTAAACCGATGGATCAACTAATGGATGCCGGCGTCATGCGGGAAAATGGAGTAATGGTGAGCATTCCTGAAGATGATGCATGGTGGGTCGTGTTCCCAAAGGCGGAGGTGCTAACTTTGTATAGAACTAGTTAAACGCCCGTGCGTTGCTGCGGGATAACTAAATTTTATATAAAAAACAGGGATCGCATGATAAGATAACAATACTACGATAAAATTAAACAATGTTATTAAAATAATATTTAATCCAAATAGGTAACAATGTGAACCCTTAATATTTATTAGAACCTATTAAATCAAATAAGAAATATTTTGTCAAGCACAACAAATTAATAACCAATGAACAATTGCTCGATTAAACAAATGTTACCATATCATGGTCCAAGTAATCTAGCACCCTTTTCAGTTAAATAACGACCCACGTTAGTGCACTAATCGCCTTTAAATCTCCCTTTCTTTTTTAAGCCATCCTCCTTCATAACTGCAATAACGCATGCCGATTCAAGATAGACTTTACTTCCCGGTCTCATTTTATAATCAATCTAAGCATCTATGACCTACAAACATTAAGCAATTAGGAAGAAAAGGACTTTCATATGACCAATGGTTGAATGAGTATTATGACCTGCATCAATTAACTCGTTACCCAGGAATTCTCTTGGATCAAACAGACATTACATGTGGTTTCTTGATAATTGAGCATCATCGATGAGCACAAGCTTCTCCGTCCAGGTTTTAATGGAATTTGTTTGGCCAATTCAATTATGGCTCAATCACTTTCAGTCCAAATGTAATCTGAAAAGGACACGATTAACCTTGTAGGCTTAATTAATACTATGACATGATAATATAATTATTATTAACAAAATAGGTACTAAATGGGTAGCATAATGGATCAAAAGTACACTACCTTGCGGCATGATGCGGCAGTCATTGATTTTTGGGTTTGTTATGCATCAAACCTATCTTATCATTATGCAACAACTCCTTTTGTTGTGATGAATCAACATCAAGAGAATCCGTTTGAGCTGGGTTGTAAACATTAGTGTACTGTCACATTAGTGCCGTTCATATTGGCCGTACCTATATCACGTTCTCGCGACACCCTCTGGTCCCAACAACATCTCTATATCATAGATTTCCTTCTCACCAGGTGGCTCATCTCGTATCGTTACTTTGCACCGTAGGGGCATGTTCTTCCATGGAATTTTTTGATTGCACAATATCCTCAGAAAGCTTCACATCTAAAGTATCCACGGGTTCCTTGGAAGTTTCTGTTTGCACGTTTGTATCTGAAGTATCCATCGAGACCTATAAAAGAATAAAAATAGGTTATATTTTTTGAATTGATTAAGGTACAAACATACTTATAGAAGATTAAATCATGTTTTTTTTGAATGATTAAGGTACAACCATGGATGTCGTTGAGCCCAAATTGGAATGATATATAGGTATATAAAATTCTATTTATATTTGCTCTATTTAGGTTTCTATAAATGTATATAATAAATTTAAATGTTGCTAAACATACTATTATTAAATCAAAATCAAATCATTAAACTTGTTTTGTAGAATAAAATAAACAAACCTTATAATTATCCCCAGCTCAGGTTCAGGAAGTATAAGCTCTGTTCCCTCTTGGTACAAGTATACTGATTCATATAATGTTTTTATCCGTCAATATAAATATTGGGTTGTGATGCACTATAATTACAAATATGTTGATGTGCTATGATCTAAATAGCAGCCTATATAGAGATTAAACCATGTGTTGCAAGATTGGTAAGCTAAATTGGTGGCATGCATTCAGGTAGCAAAAAGCAACGCAGAACATTGGTATTGAAAAAAAGATTATATCCTTGAAACTTAAGCACTGATGGTCAAGCAAGCTCGGCACCGGCTAAATATAGATTGTCTGCTCTGTGACGTACCAGGCGAGCCTTAGAGCAGTGACGTTGGTGTGGCGGCGGCGATCTTCAACTTGGACGGCGAACAATGGACGATGGACGACACTGATCGCGCGAAGACGACGAGCGACGTCGATCGCGCGAAGACGACGAGTGACGTCGATCGCGCGGAGACGACGGCTTTGGTGCACAGTTCAGGTGGCGTGGAGGCGAGGGGTGAGGATGACGGAGCAGGTCGACGACGCGGCGACGTTCTACGGCAAGGACGTGGAGGAGGTCGACGGTGTCGCGTCGGCAGCACGGCGTCACACGACGGCGAGGTCGACTGTGAGCGGAGGATAGATCTCGCACCTAGAGGAGATTTGGAGTGGAGTAGGCCTCTTCTATATTTGTCACGCATGATCTATATTTGTCCTCCTTTTTTTCCTCCTATAATCGCTCGCATGAATTGATTTTATTTCCTTTTATTGTCTCCACGGGATCGCACGGGTGACGGGAAGCCATCGTACCGAGAGAGGCGCGGTGTAGCACGGGCAGAGCGACCACCCAAAAATATTACCGCACGAAACGGTAATCTTAGTTTCTTCCTTCCTTTCTAATTTCTCTACAACAGAGGAGCAGGAGCCTGCGGGATTTTTTTTCCGATATTTATTCCTTCCTTTTTTCTCTCCAACAATTACGGATGACGGATGGGTTGAGGAGCGGTCCAGTTTTTTCGGGATTTCTTCTTTCCTTTTTTTTTTTTTGGGGTTTTCTTCTTTCCTTGTGTGTGGTGTTTTTTTAGAGACTCATTGTGCGTGTTTTCATTTTTTTAGAAACTAAGGATTCTTGGGATTTTCTTTCCTTCAAATCTGGTGGGTCAAAGGTGGCATTAAGTGAACAAAATCAGGTGGGGACCGTGGATTAGTGGTAATTTTAGGGAAGCCCACCAGATTCGCACGTAGGGGTGGGGGGCAGCGCTTTTACCGTAGTTTCGCACGTAGGGGCGGTGGGAGCGACCTCAAGTTTTTTGTCGCACGAAAAACATGCCTCCCTTCCATCCTTCTTAGGTAGTAAAGATACAAGTTTACCCAGGTAAGCCCCCGTACATAACCCCAATTTTTTACGGGCACTCATTATTATTTGGTTTATGCATTAAGTTGTAGTTGTAGGAGTTGATTGAAACCCACCTGCATAATATTCTATCATTTGAGTCCTACTAGTATGACAGGAATCATGTAGTATGCCATGCTATAGGGATTACTGACGTAAGTCGAGTAGTGGATGGTCAGTCACGAGAAATAGGTGATGGTTATACTGTCATTACTATCGCATGGACTTGAGATACTAAATAATAATTGGAGATTGGGTGAGACTACGAACTTGGTTGTGGATTTGGTTGGGTGACGTAGTGAGGCTCTGGTTGCATTATTCCCACTTTGTGTCGATTAAAGACCATTCGTTGGTGGCCATGTGGCAAGTTTGAAGGTTCCAAACACATAACAGGGACCCGAAGTTACAGTTGACAGTGAAGCTTGTACCTTCCTACGATTCAGGGACCCTAAAAAGTTTATTGGAGGGTTATACACTGACCATTCGAGGATCTGTTAGGAGGCGGGGAATGTCCATGGTAAGGAGTAAAACTTACGAGGGGAAAACCCATCGTCGCTCGGCGGGGCGGGCTCCATAGGGTGGGTTACCTAAGATGGTCGGGTTCTTTCAGACAGGCCGTATGATCGAAACAGTTGCCTGGTACTTGCTCCTTTGAGAAGTATGGGCGTGTGTTGGGATTGGCCAACTAGATGTACATCGATTGCATTCGCCCCGCGCTCGGATATGGATACCACTTGTCGATCACCGTCAAAATTAAGTAGTTAATTCAACCGGAAATGGAGAAGATGATGAGGCTTATGACGAATGATGAAATATGCTCGATTGCTTATCACATTCTTGAGAATAGTCTAGGTGCTTACCTAGAATGGTTAGGTAATGAACTTGATGTGACTACTAAAACTTCAAATATAGGTTGCACTATTAGCATGCTTCTTTGCAAAAACAACTCAGCTAGCCAAATAGCCCCTATATATCCTTGAGAGTCGGGACTACTCCCACCTAGTAAGGTAATTAAGTCTTTGCGGCATGCGTTGTGTACTCCGGGTTTTATTTCCACATTTGCGGGTAGCAAGGTGACGCCAAAGGTAAATGTTGATGCGTATGATACCTCCCCCGTGGGCTCAATGATCCTTCCTTTATCATCACGATTGTATAAATTTTATCTTACATCTATAATTCTGCTTCAATTCAAAATTGTTTGATGTCCATTTTTTTGTAAAATGACCTTTCTTACGTTGCCTTCATGAATATGTTTTGTAATACCTCCCGATTTTGTAATCATTTGATGTATGAAATGGTTAAGAATGTTGTAAGTTTTATTCACTTGTTTATGATCCCGATGAAAATGTGGATTTTCATGTTCTCTTGTTGGGTGTATTCGACGCACTACCGAAGTTTAACTTGGTCTCTTGTATACTTAGTGTCAAATGGCTGACAAATACACTTCAGATTAGGTTTAAATTGGGCGGTTCTTACGCCACAACGTGCAAGGAGGACATCGCGGTCTCGTGTGGGGCTGGAACATCCAGGCCAGCAGCATCCCATTTCCGGCAAGTGGCGGCGGGCCGCGGGATGTCGGGAGAAGGGTTGGAACACCCAACATGTGAATTGTGAATACTTTTCCAATATTAAATCTGATTTTACCAAATATAATAACCATTTTTCAAAATAAATTATATGTGTCTTATTCCAAATTAGGGGTAAATCATAAATGACCCTAAAAAATATGGGCAAGATCACATGGGCGTATTTGTCCTTTGGCATACATGTTAACACTTTTAGGCGAGGAAGATGGAATAGAGGCAAAGGGTGCTTCGTTTTGAAAATGCAATATCAAATTCACAAAGTTATTTATAAAATAGGGCACGAATGCAAGAGCCCAAAAATAAACACACACATCACTTTCTACAATTTTTTTTTAAAATAAAGTTTAATCAAATATAGACAAAAACATATTAATAACTAGAGGGATTCCCCGTGCGTTGTCACGGGTAGGAAGCGGGTATTATTAAAAGATTGAATTATAATCACTAAGGAATCTGATCACAATTAGCTATTGAGAAGAATTACTTTGTGCAGTTCGAAAACAAAGTAAGTAAATGAAGAACTTAAATGTATGAAAAAGAAGTATATACTCATTGCCATAAAGATTATTTAATCTTATGTTTAAACTCAAAATTGAACCAATATCGAATAGGAATATTTAGATATGTTGGATATGTGACAACTTCAGGTAATGTAATAAAACATATATAATAATTTATTTGAGGAAATCCTTGGTAGATGATTTAATATTTTTAACTTCGCCTTCACGCGTCGTATCCCCTCGCGTTGCCACGGGTATGAAGGAGAAATCTATGAGTTAGAATATTACTATCACCCTTTTATTCTTTTTTCTTTCTTTTTCCTCTTTTTTCATTCTCTTTTTTCTTTACTTTACTCTATATCAACTATCGTCGTGGGGGCCCACCTGTAATTTTATCAAAATATATCCATATGAGATCTTATTTTTGAAGATTTATTAAAAGGAATTTAATTGTGTGATCGAAATTTAATTTAGTTTTTTGGTTTGTGAGTTATACTCTATACCAACTACATCGAGTGGAGCCCACACCTCAATTTTTTTTCGAATACATCCATATGAGATCTTGTTTTGAAGGATTTATTAAAATAAATTCAATGGTGTAATCGAAATTTAATTTATTTTTTTGATTTGTGAGTTATAATATTTTTTTAGTTAGTTCAAATAGTGGGGCTGCCACTGTATGTCATGGTCTTAGTGGGGCTATCGAGGGTGGCAGATTTGCATGTCCGGAGAACTCCCTAGTGAGGGTTCTATACACGTGTAATAAATTATAATAAATATCATTATGTTAAACATGTACTATATTTTTTTATAATAGATATATTTGGATATACGAATATTGATAGTATTTTTATATTTTAAGTTAAATTTAGAAAATTTAAGAAAAGATGAGATATAAATTTATTTTACACCGAAAGAGTGAATCAACCCCGAATCCTGGTCCCACTGCGGGACCCATAAAGATCTCTTGGTGGCACAATTCGTATGGACTGTCGAGTTAGTCGACGGAAAGTGGGGTGGTGTTGGAGGAGGAAGTGTGACTATAACAGCCTCCCACACATCTGTGCAGCTTTCCTGTCTTTTCGCAGAACAAAAGGGGAGAAAGAAAGCTATAGCACCTAGCATGCAGCTAGCCATGGAGGAATCCGGATGGACACACCAGGTACTATTCATTCCAAATCTCTAATTTGGCATTTTGGTGTCTCATTAGTTACCAAGATGAATACCCCTATCTATGTACGAGCACGGACACGTATGCCCAAATCTGGGTTCGTAGATTTGGAGCGTGTGGAGATGGATCCACCGGATGGAGCTGGAAACACCGGAGCCGGCAGCTCTTGGCGCAGCGCCCAAGCCATGCGGACGTACGGTGTGCTTGAGGTCCGGCCGAGGGTAGTCGCAGCAGCGCCGCATCCCTGCACACGTGCCGGCAACTTTTTTGCCGCAGCGCCGCAGCCCTGCGAACGCGTGCTTGAGGTCCGGCCGGGGTAGTCGCAGCAGCGCCGCATCCCTGCACACGTGCCGGCAACTTTTGCCGCAGCGCCGCAGCCCTGCAAACGCGTGCTTGAGGTCCGGCCGAGGGTAGTCGCAGCAGCGCCGCATCCCCGCACACGTGCCGGCAACTTTGCCGCAGCGCCGCAGCCCTGCAAACGCGTGCTTGAGGTCCGGCCGGAGGTAGTTAGTCCACCATACCGTCGTGGAGTCGGCAGCGCCGAAGCCATGGGGACCTACGACGTGCTTGAGGTCCGGCGGGATGGAGTAGCCGCAGCCGTGCGGACGTGCAAACGCGATACCATGCATACACACGCACACTGCACAGCTGAATCTCTTTCTCTCTCTCTTTTTTTTAAAAAGAAAACCGAATCTATTAATTAGAGCTTGGAAAGCATACGTTTTTTTTGAGGCAATCTTGGAAAGCATACGTGAGTTAATTTTTGTTTTCGTTTTTTTGTTTTATTTGGGGCCAGGTCCAACCGGAGGTGCAAAGCAGCAAGCGGCAAGGCAATAGCGCTCAAATCAACGAATCATCATGGCGGAAGGCCTCGATATCGCTGAGGCCGCTAATTTTTCAGGTAGGATGGACTATCCATTTTGGGCCCAGTGGATGTGCACCCCCTTCACTAGATATATGAGAAAATATATTTTGATAATGTTTTTATTTGATGGCGTCAATATTGTTATCATATAAAGTCAGTCCAACTTTTTTTAACCGAATAGTCAGTCAAACTTAGTTTGACATAGGTTGATTCTAAGAATTGATTTATTTTGAAGCAAAGGTGCTATAATGAAAATATGGGTTGAATAAAAGTTTTTTAAAAAATACTCCCTCAAATTTGGTATGTCTAAATAACCCCCTAAGGCCTAAACAAACATTTGGTTATCCATGAACTATCTTAACCGGTCCAGTTTACCCCTTAATAAGATTTGACATTTTTTTCTCTACTATACGTACGAGTTGAGTTTTAATTAATTCCAAAAGTGGTGAGGTGATAGTGGACATCATAGTTTAAATAAAAAACATAACAGATTGTCACCACTATTTCAGCATGCCCCTTTAAAGCAAATCATGAAAAATTATAATACATTTCTTTAAGAGAGAGATCAAACACCGGTCCCTCAACTAGGTTCAAGGTATCTTCTAGGTCTCTAAATTTCCTAAGTGATATATGAGGGTCCCTAAACTTGGCAAAATGTGTCATCAAGGTCCCTAAACTTTCAAGGTGATCACCGTAGGTCCCTAAACTTGACAGAGAGTGTTATCCAAGTGCCTAAACTTTCAATGTGATTACAGTAGGTCCCCAAACTTGACTGTCATCCCCGTCCAAATATGTACTTCTAACACACTGTTTAAACTTGCATGGCACGCTGAGTGTATGTTTGACGTGGATCCAAATTGTGTCAATTAATCAACCATTATATCAGGATGCCCAAGTCGATCAAGCCAATCACTGAATGTATTGACGTCTTGGAAAATTACCTTACAAGCAACATGAGCAACGGGCTTTATTTATGTGAAGTACAATCCAGTTTGGAGTGAAAACTTTTTGCAGATTTGTTTACCAAATCGCGTATGTTTAGTTAAGAGAAGAAATTCCTCTTTATTATCCTGATGTGTTTCCACATGGAAACCATTCTTACAGATATCTTTATAACTTAGAAGGGTACGTGTGGAATCAGGACACAATAAAACATCCTCTATCATAAGTAATGTACCATAGGGAGAGTAATAGTGGCTCGCCTGAGCCAACTATTGTCGCATCGCGACCGACTGCGATGGTCATATTTCCTTCTCTCTTCTTGAGTTGAGAGTCCGGTCCACAAGACATAGTTCTTCCTCCTTAGGATTGTTTTCAACGTACATCTATATGTAAAATAAGTGTAATTTAAATGCATAATTGTAATAATATAGATAATGACATACAATATATATTAAATGTCAAATATAAGGAGTATGATAGTTACAATATATATGAGTATGTATAACTAGACAATTAGGCAAACTAGTTTATAAAAAAGTCGCAATCATACTAAATTAGGCAATCCAAACAACTATGTACGACTTAGATATTTACAAATGGATATCAAATGCGGATTTGAGATCACTCTAAATCTCCAAATATGTCTCCGAGAACCAAAGTTTAGGAGCATATTGTCCGTAGATGGAAGGTCTTCTTCCAAATTAAGAGACTTGTTGTTCCCTTGCATAGGGGCCTGCTTGGAACAACTCTCTTCTAGAGTAGCTCAATTGTAAGATTGAAGTGTCCTTTATATCTTTTATCTCCCATCGGCTTGGCCTCCCTCAAAGACTTTTGGTATAAATAACCAAATGCTTTGGTGTACGACAATCCTTGGCAATATGCGAAAAATGCCCACAACGATGTCACTTCTGTCATTTTTGGGTTTCGCATTGTCCTTAGGATCTTTATTATCCTTATTCTTCTTATTGAAATGAAACCTTCGCTTCTTGTTGAATTTGCGTTTACCGTAATTGTTCTTCGATTAGATCCTTGGAACTTCTTTTTTATTCCCATTAAATTTACGTATGTTGTGAACCTCGGGTAGTGGCACCGAACCAACAGGGCACTTATGATGATTCTTTAAAAGAAGTTCATCATGTTTTTCTTTTTGAGACAACGTATGGATAGTTGGGAATATTGCTGGTAATTATAAGCCATGTATTGTTGTTGCAATACTCTAAATGTACGGAAGCATAGTAGAGAGGGTTTTCTTTATTTTCTCTCGCATCCGTTGGCTCTTTTTCGCAAAACTTCAACTTGGAACAAATTTTATGGACGTAATGGTTATAATCAGCCACATATTTAAAATCTTGGTGGCGTAAAGTGATTCCATTCATAATTGGCCTCCGGCCAACTAAGTTCCTTTTGTTGTTCATATCGCTCTTGAAGAGCGACCCATGATTCGCGAGGATTTTCAATCATAAGATATTCAGCTTTAAAATCCTTATAGATATAAAACCATAACAATGCTAAAAGCGAATAAATTTGCTTATCTTAGCCCCCACTGGTTCCTAAATTGTAGCCAAAATACTACGAGATGCAAGCTCTATCTTGATATCGATAGCCCATGTAGGGTAATTATCGCCATCTAGGGCAAGTTCGTCGAACTCCCTAGTGGATGTCATGTTCCTATGTGAACAACCATGGGATAATTAATCTACCGTATAGTAAATTAAATTGGATATGATATCGTTGTAATTTTCAATGCAATATCTTTAATTTAATTAGATATCTTATCATAGTTTTTGAGTATAGGTAATCACATAAATGTGTAGACCATATAATATAATCATTACAAAATTTGTAATACGCAAGACAAGGCAATCTCTATGTTAATGACAAAGAGTAGATCTTTATAGTAGGCAAAGTGAATTGCTGCCTAAGCACGGTCTCTGGGCCGTATAATTCGCAAGGAATTAATCGCAGTCTTTGCTTAGGACTCTACTTCCTTGTGTAATACAAAACAATGTGATGACTAAAAATTAATCCAAAACTTTTTATTTTGATTAACAACATGGTGTTGGTAATCATCAAGTTTCTGGAAAACAAGATGTGAACCCCTCAGCAACAGGTGATTAGATCACTGCTATGGCACGGTCTTAGGGCGAGAATAGTTCACAAGAAACTAAATGCAGCCTTTGCCATAGACTCCATTACCTTATGTTGATTAATCAAAATAATTAAGATATTATATATTGCAAGTTTTGACTATTCAAAGTCAATAATCATAGTTAAATTTGCAACTAAGTCACTAGCAAAGATAACTTGTATGTGGTGCAAAAAATGTGGTTGGGGGCACCAACATACTCAATTTCTATTATATACTACAAAATTGACCTATATATTGGTGCAAAGGGTGGTTTGGGTGCACCAATATATGCCAAATAAATAAACAAATTTACTGTAGCAATATATATGAGTTGTGATTTGGCGCACCACATATATAAAAAATATAATAGAAATAAATAAGAGATTGCACAATAATGTAATTAAACCACAAGTATATTTACAATCTCAAATATCCAGCAAATTTACAGAACAACAACCAATACAAGGCACTGATGTTCTTGGATAAAGTAAACTAGCACATTATATGTTAATCAAGATAATTACTACTGTAATTAGTAAATAGAAATGCTAGAAAATCTAAACAGAAAACAGAAAAAGAAATAAACTAAGTAGCAGCAGCCCGCAGCAAATCGGCCCAGCCAGCGGCCTTGGCCCGTCCAACCGCGAGGCGGCTTAGGCGGCCAGCGGCTTTAGGCAGGCCAAGTCGCGGCCCAAGACGCCTCAGTGGCCCAAGCCGCCTACGCCCAACCAGCATGACCGGTATATATGGGTGCGGAGTTGGAGGTCGGTGTAGCGTCGTCGGCAGGGGCACCCAGGCGTCTGACGAACATGGCCCCGCCATGTGTCGGGCAAACACCAGGGGCAAACTGCACCATCGGGGTGCGGGGCGACGAGCGACGATCGGTGTCATTGGTGCGTACTCCATTGAAGCGGCGAAGGGGAGCACGGCGCATGTTGATGTCGCACAACGCTCGGTGGACCGCGGATTGAAGCATGAATCGCAGTGGGGGTTGGACGTTGTTGCTGCGGGCGATGGCAGACACCACCGCGTCGGGGATGGTGTCCACCATGGCGTTCATGGAAGGAGCAGGGGTGGCAGCGTCGGCATCTTTCTACCTTGGTTGAAGATCAACGGCGAATTCCGGTGAGACTCCGGCGAACTCCTTCTCTCTGGCCTACGGTTCTTAGTCGTGGCCGAACAAAGTGCGTGATAACGTGTGAAGATGTAAATGACGATTATGGATTGATCAGTTGTTAACTGTGTACAGGAAATTAGTTATATACAAGGCCACGAGGCCCAATCGGTGCCAGCCCCAAACGGGGCTTGCCAGTTGCCACCAACGTAAGCCCCCCAAAGGGCCTAATTAGTTACTAACTAATGATGATGATTATCCATTGATCACTAATTAATTAATTCTAATTAATCCTAGCAAAATCAACGAATCATCATGGTGGAGGGCCTGGATATCACTGAGGCTGCTAATTTTCCAGGTAGGATGGACTATCCATTTTGGGCCCAGTGGATGTGCACCCCCACGTTCACTAGCAGGAATTCCCGTGCAAAGTGCGCGGGCTAGCGAGCATGAAAAAAATAGCATGTGAAGGCATGAAAATCACAGTGAAAAAATATTTTCATTTTAGGGGAACTTTGTTTTTGTAGGGCACACATATAGGATGAGATATATCAATAATAATTCCTACTGTCTCCTGTGTTTCCATGAGTACATATGTTGATACAAAGGGTAGGACAACCTTCAATTTGTTGCATAAAAAAACAGAAATGAGCAATTGTGGCAACATAGTATGGTTGATCGTAAATTGGTGAATATAGAACCATCAAAGCAGAGCTAAGTTTGACATGTTTCAATGGATTAAAGAATCAGTATGTTTGGTGGTTTCTGGGAGATGGCAAGCATGTACGGCTATGATATTGGGGCAAGGGATCGAACGGTGGACAAAATGTTTGCTGTGCTGGGTAGAGCGACATGTGAGAGGGAATCGGGGTTCGCGGTCGACGCCGGTGCACGAAAATCATAGGTAAGTATAGATATGAGAAAATATATTTTCATAATGTTTTTATTTGATGGCGTCAATATTGTTATTATATAAAGTCAGTCAAACTTCTTTTTTTTTAACCGAATAGTCAGTCAAACTTAGTTTGACACAGGTTGATTCTAAGAATTGATTTATTTTGAAGCAAATGTGCTATAATGAAAATATGGGTTGAATAAAAGTTTTAAAAAAATTACTCCCTCAAATTTTGTATGTCTAATTAACCCCCTAAGGCGTAAACAAACATTTGGTTACAAAGCTCCCTGAACTATCTTAACTGGTCCAGTTTACCCCTTAATAAGATTTGACATTTTTTCTCTACTATACGTACGAGTTGAGTTTTAATTAATTCCAAAAGTGGTGAGGTGACAGTGGACATCATAATGTAAATAAAAAACATAACAGATTGTCACCACTATTTCAGCATGCCCCTTTAATACAAATTAATTGAACACTACAAATGTATAAATTGTACAAAAAGCAAATCATGAAAAATTATAATACATTTCTTTAAGAGGAAAATCCAACGCCGGTCCCTCAACTTGGCTCAAGGTATCTTTTATGTCCCTAAATTTCCAAAGTGATATATATGGGTCCCTAAACTTGGCAAAATGTGTCATCAAGGTCCCTAAACTTTCATGGTGATCACCGCAGGTCCCTAAACTTGACAGAGAGTGTTGTCAAGTCCTTAAACTTTCAATGTGATCACAGGTAGGTCCCCAAACTTGACTTGTCATCCTGGTCCAAATATGTTCTCACTCTTTAAACTCGCATGGCACGCTGAGTGTACGTCGACGTGGATCCAAAATGTGTCAATTATTCAACCATTATTTATATAGTATTTACCATGACATTATAAATTAATAATTTACATCTGAAAAATAAATTAAAGTGCTAAAAAAAAAACTTACAACAACAAATATATTAGGTCTAAATTAAAATAGGAAACATACTAAAATTAATTTAATATTAACAAATTATTAATATTATTAAAATAATATTAAAAGTTGCATATAGTATCGAAAGTTTTATCTACTAAAAGTTAGTTCTAATTTTAGTTTTATTTTAAAAGTTTGAATAGTATAGTATTGTAGAAATAACTTTTCTCTATTAGTAACTAATACTATAATACTATTACTAAAATGTACTTTTAATATTAATTTAATATTGTTAATGATACATACATTTTAAATGAGTTTTTTTATATATTTTAGTTTAAACCTAGTATATTTGTTATTACAAATTATTTAATACTTTAATTTTTATGTAAATTATTTTATATAATTTATAATTTTATAATAATATGATATAAATAATGATTGATTCATGACACATGTTGGATCAACGTCTAAATTACTGTCAACGTGTCACACCAGCTTTATAAAGTGACTTAGACCAACATTTGGACTAGAATGACATCGCCGACCAAGTTTAGGGACATGCGGTGATCACCTTAAAAGTTTAGGGACCTAGATGACACCTCCGCCAAGTTTAGGGGACATGCGGTGATCACCATGAAAGTTTGAGGACTTGGATGACCCGCTTTGCCAAGTTTAGAGACCCGTAGATATCACTTTGAAAGTTACTCGTGACCCGATGACACCTTGAGCTAAGTTGAAGGACCGGCGGTGAATTTTTCTCTTTCTTTAACGTAAAATACAATGTCATCTATTATCATACCAAATTTTGAAGTTAAACCTAACTTGTACATGGAGAAAAAAAGATGAAAAATAATTTTCAAGAGTAAATGAATCGAATGTTAGTTTAGTTGGTTATTTGTACATTGCCCAAACTTGAGGGAGTAATTTGAACATTTCCCTAAGTAAAGATTTTAGACAGTCCATTCTGATTTTGAGTTTTTGACGTATTCTAAATCTGTGGATACTGTAATTCTCAAAAAAAAATGTACATAGTTATTGATTACTATCAACATATCTAAACTTAATAAAATTAGTTCCCTAAGTAAAGATTTTAGACAGTCCATTCTGATTTTGAGTTTTTGACGTATTCTAAATTTGTGGATACTGTAATTCTCAAAAAATGTACATAGTTATTGATTACTATCAACATATCTAAACTTAATAAAATTAGTTTTTGACCAAAAAAAAAAATGCAGGTCATCTATGGCAATGATACCAGAGCTAGTCATCTCGAACGGCGAAAGAAAAGTTGGCCCAACTATACACTCAACACCTTGTTATTCGCTTGTACCATGCTGTTTTTTCTGCAGACATAAATCCTTCTTCATCAATATCAATCACTATCAAGAGGCTGTTTGTGCTTGATATTGTGGTGTTCTTCGTCATCAATGCAGTACTCCTCATAAACCTGCCAAATTGGGGCAATGCCTTGGTCTGCATCTCATGGTTCCTCCTAGAATTTGCGCTTTGCCTTCTTATTCTCCCGTTCAACGGATGCTATGCCTTCAAAGATCCTCACTGTGGTCTTCCCGATCGTCATTGTCGCCCTCCTTCAACCAAAGTTGCAGCATGCGAAAACAAATATGCCTTGCCCTCCTTCTTCACTACCGATGATAGCGATACACAGAATGACATCAACGATCAAGAGAATGAATACTTGAACCACTTATTCGACATATCCAACGGCATTGCCACCTGTGGTGGCCTGGTCACCGGGATCCTAGGATACTACTCCTACATGGCAGGGCCAGTCACCGCATCTGGCTTCATCTTCTTCTGTACAGTACTTCTTGGGCTCTATCTGATGATGGTCATAGCGGTGAGAGCTGTGTCTCCACCCCATGCTGCCTGTCTCGCCATCGTGCTCAAGGCCCTTCTACTGCTCACGATCATCACCTCCTCTGTCTCATTTGTTCGCCACTCATCAGTGACCATGTAGACTCCGGTCCAATCACAGAAAGACACTCGTCATGCTCTGACAAGGTGTCTTGTTTTACGGATCCAATCCATGGATCTTTGTTTGCTTATTATCCTTGGTAATCCAAATACTCTTTAATTTACTTGCTTCTATATATGTACCAGATGAGTATCCTATGTGATGCTCCTATTTGTGCACCTTTTTATATTACAATGTAATTTTGTTTGTTCAGAAAACAGTATACTTTTTTTTTAGCATCCAGACAACAATATACTTGATAATACAAACCTTCTTTTGTGTCAGCTGAACTGTGAGTGTTGTGACATTGAATAAATGGTTATACTATGGTTAAACCTCATGGCACTAATTATTGTCAGTGATCGATGGCAGTGATGGAATCTTAAGGAGCTTAAGAACATCACGAATGCAGATATAATCGCACTACAAAGAATGCGGTATTAATGTTGAAGGTATAGAGAAAAAGATGCAGAACGATGTTAATAATTTGGCAGGGAGGGAGCCTAGGACTAAGAGGGAAATGAAGTAATTTTTTTTTTTTACCGAAGTCAGCAAGGGAAACCTTATCTTATTTTTTTTTTTTTTTTAATAATGCAGACCTGTTTAAATTCACTCCCACGGAGAGTTGAACCCAGGTCTACTGGGTGCTACTGAGGTGCTCTAACCACTAGGCTAGAGACCCTTTCGCGGAAAATGAAGTATTGCAGGTTGCACAGTGTGAATGAGCCAGATTACAGCACAATACTAGGCCTGATATATACACGGCGCGTCTAATTGGTTTCAGTGTCACTATGCCTTTAACAATAATAAATAAAATAATTTAGGAACCTATACAGAGAAATGGGACAGGGGATACTCTTTTTTTTTTTTTTGAGAATGACACAGTACAACGCAGACGCTCACAACACGCACGCACACTCACCCCTAAGAACACACGTGCGCAAACCCTACCCCTATGAGCACCTCCGAAGGAGGGAAAGACCACTGGCAGATCTGAGATTCTCGAAGTCACCATTGGCGCTTGTGCGGGAGGAAAACAGGGCAGAGGAAAACAGAGCACCAGGCAGAGGCAGTAAGCTATTGTGGGCCAAATTGGCAGCCCAATCCCCTCAAGAAAAAAAGCAGCCCAATACATCCCTACCCTAAACCCAACGTTTAAGCCACCTTATAGCACAGGGTATCTAAACACACACACACACACAAAAAACACTCCAAGAAGCCAATCTCCATTTTAGAGGCTAATCATATCTTTAGCCCTTGGGGTAAAGAGATCCAAATAGGCACTTCCGCTCATACTCTTCTTACAACAAAAGCCGCTTCTTCAGTTCACTAAATATATTATATGTATATTCTGAACCGGCAGACAAAGCAAAGCTAACCATATAATGCTTACACTTTTACGAAAGCAGCATGCAGCTTGTTCAGTTCAGTAAATATATATTCTGAACTAGCTGGCGAAGCAAAGCTACACTGCACTTTCCCACACACGACCTCTATATAAGTGCAGTATACACACCGTCGCCCGTCGGTGATAGATGGCGATGGCGATGTTGAGCTCCTGCACCACCACCACCACCACCCTCCTGAGCCTGGTGCCGCCGGCGCCGGGAAAATCCTCTCCCGCCGCCGCACTGCAGCTCCGCAGCAGACAACCGGCTTTGGCGGCGTCAGTAGCAGCTCTGCGTTGGGCGTCACACAAGGAGTCCCGCTCCCGGGCTGCTCTCTTCGCGTGCCATGCGCTGAATAAGTACTCGTACCACATCGACCCCACTGGTAAACAAATTTGTAACTTTATTTATTGATCGACAAATTACATAATCAAAGTAATAATTAAATTGATTTTGGAATGAATGAAAGCCCTGGTGTACCGTCCTACAAGTACATCAGCGGGCACCAACTGGAGAATCTCCGAAGACAAGGACACGGACCTCATCGTCCTGGAGCTGGAGGTCGGAGAAGTGAGCCAGGATAAACTGGAGGTTTCAACGACGGACCACGTGCTCCTGGTCGTCAAGTACACGGGCGACATCAACGACGAGTGGCGGGCGAGTTCGCTGGACGTCCGTCTGCTCATGCCTCCTGGCTATGACGAAAAGGATGTCAAGGCGATGATGGTGTCCAAAGGCTGGCTCAAGATTACCATCCCCAAGCCCAAGCACGAGCCCAATAAGATACAAATCACCCCGTGATCGCACGTGTCAGAAGTATATGTATGCATGGATACATGTGTGGACGGCTTTCTCTGCTTCTTCTGTTCTGCATGTGCTAATAATAATCAGAAACATCTGGCCTTTCATTTGGTCGACTCTAATTATGCTCAAGGCCCTCCTACAGCTCACTGTTATCACCGCCTCTATCTCATTTGTTCGCCATCTAGACTCCAGACCAATCACAGAAACACACTAGCCATGCTCTGACGACAAGGTGTCTCGTTTTATGGATCCAATCCATGGATCTTTATTTACTTATTATCCCTGGCAATCTAAATACTCTTTAATGTACTTGCTTCTATATGTGTAGCTGATGAGTATCCTGTGTGATGCTCCTATTTGTGCACTTTTTAATTACAGTACAATGTAATTTGGTTGGTTCACAGACAGCAGTATACTTGAGAAATGAGAATACAAACCTTCATTTCTGTCAGCTGAACTGTGATTTCTGTAACCTCGAATAAATTGTTATTGGACATGCATGCTGGTGCCGCCGCCACTGCCACCGCCGCCGGCCGCCCACAGTGCCGGCGGCCCTCTCCCCATCCTCCTCCCTCAGCACCTCCTCCTCCATCACCCCGTCCCGTCCTCCACCTCCCTCCACCACCGGTGACCGCCAGCCACGCGAAGCTGCCGGCCATGGCGCCCTCGTGGAGCCTCCCTCCGTGTCGCCGCCGCGGGCTGACCGGCGCGCCGCCGGAGCCGGAGGCTGGCACGCCACAGGAGCCCACCTCCGCCTCACCCCACAGCTGCTGCAACCCCTGCCGCTCGCGGGCGGAGCGGGCGCGCCACGCGCGTGCGCCGCCGTCGCTAGCCCGGGAGGCGCCCGATCCGCCCGCCGCAGAATCCGCCCGCCCCCTCGCGGGCGCCCAGATCCGGCGGGTCGGCACCTCGCCAGCGGGCTGGTTGCAGCGTCGCCGCCGCCCCGCGAACGCCCGCCATGGGGCGCCCGACCCGTCGCTGCCGGCCGGCGGCCTCAGCTCACGGCCACAGCCTCCTCCGATGATGGCGAGTGCGTGGCGCGGCCGGGCGTCACCGCCCGCGCCCTCCTCCAGCGCGGCGTGGCCCGACGCCGGCAGACGCCGACCATGGCGGCCTCCCCCCCCTCGCTGCAGCCGGGCGGCGCTCCGAGCTCACGGTCGTGGGCTTCCATCGGCGATGGCGAGTGCGTGATGTAGTCGGTCGACGCCTCGGGCTCTTCTGCGCCGTCCCCTACGTGTTTGACAAGGTCATCGCCGAGGCCGTCGTCTCGGGCGATGAGGATGATGATGAAGACGTGGACGGCGATGAGGTTCCTGCCCACCATGGCGTCCCACGCGCGCTGCGGGCGGCATTGCTGTAGCCGACTTGCAGCCCATCTCCGAGGCCATCAAATTCACTCTCCGCCCACGCTGCCCCTTTCCACCCCGGAGCCAGCTCGGTGGGGCGCTCCAAGGCTAGGTGCTGGGACGGACGCCGACATCGGCGCGAGCAGCAGCGACGATGAGCCCACTCCTACTACCCGGTGCCCGTCGTTCTTGGGCCCGGCTGCGGCGCAAGGCCCTCCGGGCCACGCCTCCATGGAGGAAGCGACGCTATCAGCGCAGGATTGGTGCGCCCGGCGACCGTGGGACTACACCGTTGTGCGCCGCTGCGTGTGCCCGTGCAGCGTCGCCTTGGTCCGCAGCATGAGGCGAGTGCCGTGCACCAGCGCCTCGGCCCGCGGCGTAGGGCACATCCGACACCGCCTTGTGCCCATCCTACAGATGGGCTTCCTCGGCACCGCGTTCCGCGCGCGGCTGGACCTGTCGACGCTGATGGCTTCACTCTTGTTCAGAGCCGTAGGCGTGGGTGCCGTCATGCCCCACATCCCCCTCGTCATCGGCAGCTAGTGCCGACTTCACTCGTCGGTCTCTGCTTCAATTGCCTCGCAGGGGATCACATCGCCGCCCGGTGCACTTCCCCGTCTCGATGCCTCTTCTGCCTCAGCACAAGGCACCGGGCGAGGAACTACATGCATCATCCTCGTCGTCTGCCCTAGTGCCCTTCAGCTAGCCGTGCCCAGGAGCCTCGGCGTTGTGCTGGTTCGCACCCGCGCCAACACCATCCTAGCTACCATGGCGTTGACAACGGCGACAGTGGCCAAGGGTCTCTTGGGGCGCCAAAATCGCATGCGGATCCTATCCTCGTCGGACAGATTCTTTGTCCGACCCCTTCGACGTCGACATCGCAGGGGTCTATGAGGGGCGCCAGTGGTGTCCGTTGTCGACGCCCGCGGCACCGGTGCAAGCTGCCGAGGGAGGTCAACATCGTCATGACCTCTGCCTACGCCGACAACGCCACCGCCTCCACAGACCCTCTCGTGCTAGAGCCGTGCGAGGGTGCGGAGCCTCCCGTTTGGGTTGACCCGATGCTCGATGAGCTTGCGGCCTCCCTTGTTGCGCGCCCTTCTGCCTCTCTGGAGGCCCAGACAGTGCTGGCGGACTCAGTTTCGCCACCACGTATGGCTCATCTCCAACTTCACGGATGCTGAAACGTCGGAGGTAGCCGATGAGGTCGCCGTGACTATGGGCGCTCCAACGCTGGCTACCAC
Organism: Hyparrhenia diplandra; assembly: GCA_015847255.1. Classification (NCBI taxonomy): domain Eukaryota; kingdom Viridiplantae; phylum Streptophyta; class Magnoliopsida; order Poales; family Poaceae; genus Hyparrhenia; species Hyparrhenia diplandra. Next base: position 214,459 of record JADLZK010012359.1, on the reverse strand, counting down.
TGCGGCCGCATCGCCCACAGCTCCCGCACCTGTTGCTGGCGCGCCTACAGCAGCTTTGGTGGCAGCCTTCATCGACTCCATGACGCTGCCGTTGGAGGAGCCTCTGATCATGAGCCCCCCTCGCGCCCGGACGACTGGATCTCACGCCGCAGTGACCGGCTGGCTCGCAAATTGGCCTTCCGCGACCCTCATCCGGAGAAGCAGGCGCGGCGTGTGTTGCTCAACAAGTGGGCTGGCCGTCCCGAATACACGGTAACTAATACACCGGACACCACGATCTCCATCATGTTCCACGTAGCGTTCGCCAATGCAGACCCATCTTCTAGGCGGGAATCCATGCGCGAGCTCTTTCCCCTGAGCGGTGCCCGCTGGACGCGGACCATGGCGGGGATGGAACTGGAAGGATTGCACGAGCCTTGAACGGCCGTGCGAGTCATCTTAGTCGCGTATTAGTTTCCTCTCTTAGTACAACCCCCTAAGCTCCACCGTTCAAGCCGGTGATTATTGTTAGTGTTTAACCCGTGTGGCTCATGGCTTCTCGTTGTTAGGCTAACCGGGCAGTGTAACTTATTCCCACTTCTCTTAATGAAACACGTGCAGCGCACACTTTCGAAAAAAATTGTTATTGGACATGATATACTATGGTTGAACCTTATGGCACTAATTATCAGAGACCAATGACAGTGATGGAAACTTAAGGAGCAGAACAACATCACGAATGCAGCTGTAATCGTACTATAAAAATGCAGTATTAGCGTTGAAGGTACCCGTGTGATATACTCTACTCATATATGCTGTATCCTACAAATGCTTGAAAATGGATGCACTTATGGAAAAGAAGAAGGAAACGAAACTTTAACAGGGCTGCTGCAGAACTTATTTTAGGCATACACTCCATCGAGGATTAAGTCCAAAGTTGAGATGCCAAATTTAGATGCACTTATGCGGTTTCCACACAAATAAAGGAGCAACGGTAGAGAAAGGAAGCAGGGGGAAAAAAAAAACTCATGATGCTGATGAGCAGAAGCAGAGCATCAGGGAGAGGAAAACAGAGCACCAGGCAGAGGCGCAGAGCAAGAGCAAAGCAGTAAGCTTATTGTCGGCCAAATTGGTAGCCCAATATATCCCTATACTAAACCCAACAACGTACAGCTGCAGCCTGTTGTCCAAAAAAAAAAAAAAAAAAATGGTGCAGCTGCGGATAGTGTCAGTGTAATCGTTGTTGACGATTTGTCAACCTCAGTGCAATGAATTGATACCCGAGTTCAAAAAAAAAAAAAAATAAAAAATCGTGTCCTCCTTCCCTATCCTCCTCTGAGCTAATCCGGTCAAAAGTTATGAAAGTAGTTTCATATTTAAAAAGGAAATCTGCTCAATCTTATGATAACAAGCTTTTTGGTGCTTATTTGCTAGTAGAAGATCTCGTTATCTGTTCTAATTAGTCGACGTTGATCATTTTTGTGCTTGAAACATGGCTTCGGATTAATCTCGTGTGAATTATGTTGTATTAATATAAGGGCCGTTTAGATCCCTTCATTTTGAAGGAATTGAAATCTCTATAATAAACTAGGGTATTTAGCTTGAATTTAACATTCCATCACTTTTCAAAGTTCACTTTTTAGCCCATCTCAAATTTATAGGGTGGGAGAAGAGAATTGAATAGAATAGATCACCATGCTATATTTGCACTCTCCAACTCCATTCCAAGTATATAGTTAGCTCAAACATGTGCCTAAACTACAATAAATCCAATTCCAAGGATCCAAACGGGCCCTAATATATCGATATCATGGTTATTTGCTACTAGAACAGAGAAGATCTCTGCTTTTCTTGAGAGCATATATACACTTGAAAAGAGGTATACAATACAAACCTATTTTTCTTAGGGGCACTAAAATCACTTGCATTTGGCACTTGGCACTTGGCACTTGGCACTTGGCACAGCAACAACGTGTGCTGTGTTTGAACGCACCGCTCATACATACTCTGCTTACAACAAAAGCTGCTTATTCAGTTCACTAAATATACATAGAGTATTATACATATTCTGAACCGTCAGACAAAGCAAAGCTAACCATCACACGTTCATATACTTTTACAAAGGCAGCGCTTTGTTCAACTCACGAAGACTGCGCGTCGGATTTGTGTGCGTAACAATGCCACAGCCGACCATTTTAATATTACTATATAATAAGTTCGCACTGCAGGACCCACGGAGATCCTCTTGGTGGGCACAATTCGAGGGAGAAAGTTTTATATAGGTACTAGGGAATCTTCCCCGTTGCTGGGGAAGTAAGTAGATTTTTTGAAGGATTCATTTGTAATCACTAAGGATTCTAATCACAATTAGTTGTTGAGGACAATCGTTTTTTGCATGTGAGAAAAACCACAAACTGAATTTTATCCCCCAAACACAAATTCGATTGTTGGAAATAAGCATACGCTTCCACAGTATGTACTTTGAATAGGAAAAGAATGCAATGACTATAGAAAGAGTTTCATCATATCATCTCATCTCGAAAAGGGACATGAGCCTAACATAGAGAATACATATACCAGTGATCCACATGGTGCATCGAGTATTTACATTCAAACAGATATGAAGATAAAAATAATGTATAAAATAGAGAATAAATTCATTGAAATATAGATTATTTAAACTTCTGTTTAAACTCTAAGGTGAACTAATAATGTGCAGAAATATTTAGATATGTTGCAGAGATGTGGTAATAAAATAAAAGACATTTAATTATTTATTCGAGGGAGTCCTTGGTAGATGATGTAATCCCTTTTACTTCCTTGTTCATGGCTGATGGTGAGAAGAATTTGCAATGGTACCTGCATTAAGGTGTATATGGTAAGCAAGACAGAAGTAAGAAGGATCTCAATCACAGAAACACGAAGAGGTGCATATCTGATAAGTGGCATTGAGCCATGCAGTGTTTACTATTTAGAAACACATGTTTTGGAATAGCTTAGTTATGATGTGGTAGAACATGGCTAAATTTGTCCACCTTGACAGATCTGTGTTGGGTAATGTCATTATAAATTTTCGCGTCTAAACCACTAAATGTGGCTGTTTGGAACACTGAATCTTGATGATATGGAACATGAGTTCTCTTTCAGAAACCTGTGATGTAGAAAGCCATTTAGCACGTTTGCTTAATGAAACACTGGTTCCAAATATAAAATGGTCAGAGACTTTATAGTAGTCAGAAAACGAAATGGTGAGGTTTAAACACTTTGCTCTTAAACAAAAACAGATGTATGTTCCAGTCAAAATAAGGTTAACTGCATTATGATTGTAGGAATCAAGTATATATATTCGATTGTCACCGGCATAAGCAAGATATTCCAACCATAATCTCCAAACAGAAGAGGATGCAAAAGTATCTGACTTAATAATGGGCAGACAGGTTACCATCAGTAAATTAACAGAACATATTTTGTATCAAGAGAGAAGCACCTTAGACAAATTTTTCTGGAAATCTAGATCTTCTCCCCGCCAGCAATCTTGAACGTCCTGTCTACAAATTTGAATTTTCAGTCAATAAATCCAAAAAATTCAAAGTATTAACCAAATCAAGTGCAAAGATGTGCAGGGGACAAATGAACACATTAAAGGAAGTCATAGGCTGATCATATAAGAAGCAAGCCTGTACAATAAGATCTGGACTGTTTTTTTCTATTTCAACTTTCATGGCAATCAGTAGATGGTTAATCATGGATTCAAGCTTCCAAATGGGGACTGTTTCGCTGTTTGGAACAGCTACAGCTCTAAGATCCATACAGGACTTGTAGATGGTTAATTTTGTTTAGTAAATCTATGGGAGAGGTACACTACCTTGGACCTAAGTTCCAACATATGTGATCAACATATGCTCAGAATGGGGAAATTTTGCAAGAACTTTTCAGGCAATAATTATCTCCTGCTTTACAGTGAAATTGTAAACGAAGCTACTTAGAAAAACTAACCTGGCTGCAAAGATGTTCAGGAAGAACACATGCAGGTAACCATGTATTAATTGATTGTCGTTTCAGTAGACCTAGTCAATGGATCTGTGAAAAGATCATGACCAATTAAACAGAGAAGGTCTATGCTTGACATTGGTGAAACCTGAAATATTAATATGCACAGAAGAACTTAGAAATAAGGATAGGAATGTGAAGCTCGAGCATTCTTAAATTTCGCTGGGAGGTAAGTAACATGTATTAGCAATTTTTAAGTAGTAGCATAATTGAGTTGGTTTCAATCTATTTTTAAGGCAAAGTAGAATTGGTAAGTGATATTAAAATCTGTAACTGAACCTGAACAAATTACAGTGCTTGCGAACCATTAATCGTTTGACCTGAGTTTATATATAAACCAAACTATTTTTTGGTGAGGGGAAATAACTTACTGAAAGTCATTGTGAGCTAAGTAACATGTACTAATAACCCTGCGCAAAGCGCGGGGATGGGGATATGATTTCTTAGCATAGTACTAAATGAAGGTGTCACAAAATAAGCACCTGAGGTTTGCATGTAGGGGTAAATATATATTTTTTTTCAGAACAGATTGTTGTCATTAACAATACTTCATATTGTAGTGACTAACGCTAATACTATGCTCAAAAAGGACACCATGCCAAATATATGGTGGCACCATCTGAAGCTATATCCGAACTGTACCCCTTAGTCCAGTAGCAAGCACTGTAAATTGTTGCAACATCACAACAAAACCTTAGGTGAATGCAGGCACTTTGAAATTTTTCTCCATGTAAAAAAAAAAAAAAAAAAATCGATGCACTTGCACTTTAGGTGTGGAATATTTATTCAATGGTCTCAAAAGGTAGTTTAGGAAATGTTGCCACCTGGAGTAGCTGAAAATAATCATATATATACACTTTGGCATTTTAGTGTACGCCAAAGAAGGCATTAATATACTTGGACAGGGAACTTGCAATTTTAAATTCAATTTGAAGTAATTAGCATATACCAATGCTTATTAAGCAATGTCCATCATCCGTGAGCGAGCCATACGTAAGTGTAGATTGAAATTGGCCTTACCCTTTATACTGGGAATTGAAATCACGTTCAAAGGCATGGCCTTTATGCTGAACAGGAGATGCATACTTCAGTCGATATGCAGAGAAGGATGGAAGCACGGCTGCTGCTCCGCTGGGCTATTTGCTCCTGCAGCTGAGAAACGGATCAAAGCAAAATGGAGAGAACAGAGAGGATGAGAGACGGATATGGGTCTGCACATGCCGCTAAAATCAAGAAACACAGAGCAGGCTGCACCGATGCTTCCAGGCGAGAACCGACCGAGCTTTGTCTAAACAACACAAATTCGCTGCAACTGTGATAGATGTATGAGCTTCAATGTAATGAGAATGCTTGATCCTATCAAAGCAGTTAAAGAGCCTCGACCCCATAACGTGGAGACCTCTAGAATCTGACAAAGATCAGAGATAAATAGAATTTACAGATGTGACTACACAAAAAGGAAATTGATTTTATACTACAATCTCTATGGTCACTAAAATAGGAATAAACAACATGTCCAGGCGAAGCAAAGAAAACAAAAGGGAAGACAACCTGGGAGACTGGATGCCATCTTTGGTTGTGGGAGAAGGCTTGCTGGATGATGGGGATCAGCTGCTCCCTAGGCCTACGACGACTGCTCCAGGCCTACGCCGCCTGATCCAGGAGGAGTCAGTGTTGGTGAGGACAGGTGCAAAATCAGCCAGCAACTTCAAGATCCACGTCCAGGGGCAGCAAGAAATGATTATCAAAACAAATTAAACAATCACAACGTCTGCACACAAGCAATTCACCGAGAAGGTATATTTTTTTTTAAAAAAAAAGGAACCAAAAAGCACACGGAAAAACCTCCGGTTTCCGTGGATCATAGTCTCAACAGCCAGGGGCGCTCCACCATGGGACTCCGCTTCCATCGGGGCAAAGAATAGAGCAGGCCGCTGGTAGCATGGATGAGCGCAAGGTGCCGACGAATCCATCTCGTGCTCCGCCGGTGGACTGGATCTGTAGCCAGAACGACACCAACCGCGTCAACCGTGTTGACGGCCCTTGGCTGCGCTGGGATCCGGCTCCAGCGAGGCCGCTGGCGTCGATGAAGGAGGTGGGTTGAGGAGCGGCGGCGGTGGCGGGCGGTACGGAGCAGGCGAGCAGACAAGCTGAACCGCGGCCGCTCTTGCTGCGCCGGGCGGCACCGGGTGGGGAGGCAGCGTGACCGGGTTGGGGCAGATCGGGCGGCGCAGCGGCGAGCGGGGGGGGGGAAGGCAGCGCGCGGCGCCGGCCGGAGGATGGGCGGAGGGGTCTGGATTCTGAGAGGTGTTCTTATTGGGGTAGGCCAGAAGCCCAGAAGACAATCGAACGACGGTGGGGAAGTCGGAGCGGAGTCGAGGCAGGGGAAGAGGCCAGGACGGGATTGGGAAGGGCACCGCACAGCGGGGAGGGGAGGAGACAGGGACGAAAACGGTTCAGGACGGAAAAACGACCGAGACCACGACGCGCGAACGCACCTGCTATGTTTCGCCATCGCTCACGTAACCCAGAAACTCCCCTAGTGGGGGCTCTCTTATAGGAGATTTAGATTTAGATAACGGTATAATAAGTTTTTGACTTTTTTCGACTTAAGTCTAGAAATTTGTATATATTATCAGGTGTAACAGTAATTCCGACTTTCAAGTTATGCTGGAAAGGTGTAAAGAGGTTTCGACTTTTCAAGTTATGCCGGGAAGGTATAACAGGATAAGAGGTTTCGTATTTCATGTTATGCCGGAAAGTGGTACGGGAGGACTATAAATACTCCTACACTCAGTGTTATTAACAGCCTCCCACACACCACAGCTTTCCTTGTTTTCTTTCCCAGAACGAGGGATTTGACGTGCGTGCTACCTTACCAGCTAGTAGCCATGAAGGCAGCCGGATGGGAACAGCAGGTACTACTAGTCGTACTCATTCCAAATCTCTAATTTGGCGTCTCATTCCCTTTAGTTCTCCACGAATACCCTATCTACGAGCACAGATTTGATCTAGAATTTGCATGTAGTCTGGTACGGTGTTAAATATAGCCAAGTCTATGAATTAGAGCTTCGAAAGCATACATGGTACGGTGTTAATGGCAACTTTTATCTGCATGTGTATTCTCCCAAAGTGACTGAAAAACACTGTTCTTTCATATAAATCTACTAGATATATCTTGTTTCACAAATTTCTGTTGAAATTACCATGGCAACGTACAAGAACGGAAATGCTGCTCATGATAATAACCATATATATAGAGATCATGGAGTGCATCGTACCTGTGGCTCGCCGACCCCCTTGGGGGGGGCGCGACCACCTTCTGGGTGTGGATGCTCTCGTGGTACTACCAGTCGCTGAGCAGCAGGTTGAGCTCGCCGTCGTACTACTTGAGCTCGATCAGCGACCCGTACGTAGTGTCCGTGGTAGAAGTACGTCCCCGGCTGCAGCCATGGTTACCTGTCTGATGCCGTGCCAGTGGATGCTGGTTCGGGATGGCAACGGGGAATTCCCATCGGGGATCGGCTCCCCATCCCCATCCCACGAAGAAAAATCTCCCCACGGGGATCCCCATTTATGCTCGCGGGAGGATTTTCTCCCCATCCCCATTCCCCGCGGATAAATCCCCATCGGGGATCCCCATCCCCACTTAATGTTGACAATATATATTATTTTATACTATATAAGTGACAAGATATCATATTATATGTGACATGATATCACGTTATATAGTTTCATATTTTCACCATATATACATAATATGAACTTATGTTCACATATTTATTATTTATTCTCATATAATTATATCATCATTCACATGTTATATTACCATATCAAAGCATGTAGCTTGTATACTAGCTTTTTATCGGTCCCTCATGGGAACGGGGATGAGGATGATTCCCATCCCCATCCCCATTTACCCATCGGGGATGAAATTCTCCCGTTAACATCCCCATGGGGATAGATTTCTCCCTATCACCATCCCCTAATAGGGAATTCCCCATGGGGAATCGGGGATCGGGTCCCCGTTGCCATTACGAATGCTGGTTAACCATGGGTGTGGATCAGCGCGTTCTCGAGCTCGACGTCGATGGTGTCTCGCCGGCTCGGGCGCGGATCGTTAGGGCCCGAACGGCCCGTTGTTGTTTTTTTCCCGAACGGAACGGCCCGTTGTTGTTTGTACTACTAGTTTTGCGTCGTCTCATTCCCTTTCTCCACGAATGCCCCTTATATTTGTCGTTTTTTTTTTTTTATTTGGGCCCAGGTCCAACAGGAGGTACAGAGCAGCGAGCGGCCGAGCAACATCGCTCAAGTCAAGGAATCATGGAGGAGGGCCCGCCAATCGCTGAAGCTGCGAATTTTCCAGGTACGATGCAATATCCATTTTGGGCCCAGCGCATGTGCACCCCCACGAATTTACCCCTTAATAAGATTTGTCTTTTCTTTTCTTTATGTACGAGTTGAGTTTTAGTTCCAAAAGTGGTGAGGCGATAGTGGACATCATAATTTAAATTTAAAAAACATAATAGATTTTTACCACTATTTCAGCATGCCATGCGCTTTAATACAAATTAATTGCACACTAGAAATACAAAATTGCACAAAGCATAATGATAAAAAACTATAATACATTTATTTAACATAAAATATGATGTCATCTATTATCTCATCAAATTTGAAATTAAAATTGAACTTGTACATGGATTAAAAAAAAGACGATAAATAATTTTGAAGAGTAAATGAATTGAATATTAGTTTAGGGGTTATTTGTACATTGCCCAAACTTGGAGTAATTTGAACTTTTCCCTAAATAGAGATTTTAGACAGTCCATACTGATTTCGATGTATTCTAAAATCGTACATAGTTGTTGATTACTCTCAACATATCTAAACTTGGTTTTTTTTTTCCAAAAAAAAAAAAATGCAGGTTATCTATGTCAATGACACCACAGTAGGTCAGCTCGAACAGCGAAAAGAAAAGTTGGCCCAACTATACCCTAAAGGCCCTGTTGTTCGCTTGCGCCATGTTATTTTCTCGCGTACATGAATCAATCTTTCTTCATCAACATCACGCCATCAAGATATTTTTTTTTTTTTGAGAATGACACAAAGACAACGCAGACGTGTTTGTGGGCGATATTGTGTTCTTCTTCATCATCGATGGAGTACTCTATATAAATCTGCCCAGTTGGGGTAATGCCTTGGTCTGCACCTCATGCATCCTCCTACAAGGGGCCTTGTGCCTTCTGATTGTCCCGTTCAACCGATGCTACACCTTCACCATCTTCCTCGTCTTTGTGCCTGATCCTTGTTGTCGCCCTCCTTCAACCAAAGTTTCAAAGATTCAAAGAAAGAAGTATGTATTGCCCACCTTCACCACCGACGATGGCGGCTATCAAGAGAGTGATTACTTGAACCATTTATTCGATATATCGAATGGCATTGCCACCGTGGAGGCCTGGTCACCGGGATCTTGGGATTCTACTCCTACATGGAAGGGCCAGTCACCGCAGCTGGCTTCTTTTTCTTCTCCACTGTACTTCTCGGGCTCTATCTGATGATGGTCATAGCGATGAGAGCTGTGTCGCCACCCTATGCCGCCTGCCTCACCATCATGCTCATGGTCCTTCTCTTGGTCACTATCATTACCGCCTCAATCTCATTTGTTCACCACTGAGTGACCAATCCAAAAGTTGTAAAAAGCAGATTCCAATCACAGAAAGAACCTTGCCATGCTCTGAGAGTGCAACCAAAAAAAAGGCGGCTCGTATAAGTACAATAACACCGGTGCTTCAGTCGATCTAGGAAGCTATTCTTTTTTTAAAAAAAAATCCTTGTATGTTTCTAAGTATCCTGTGTGATATGATACCTGTTTGTGTTTTTTTAATGTAATGTAATTTTACTGGTTCAAAGACATCAATATCGTTGAGAATACAGACCACAAGAATTTATCTGAATTCTTCTTTCATTTCTGTTCACTTAACTGTGAGAGTGATACATCTTTACAGGCTGATAGTCATTGTTTGCAATGTATTCTGGAATAGCTTCAGTCCCTATCTAGTAGATTATGAAGAAATAGTTTGCCTAATCAAATTGGGTAACTAAGACTTAATATATGAAGCAAGTTCTAAGTAGTAGATAATCAGGAAGGCGGTGCCAATCACCTGGCTATAGGTAGTTGGTGTGCTTCCTTCAGTGGTCTCCCATTGCTCTGAGGCAGCGACGCAAGGAGCCAGGAAAGTCTGCAATTTCATAGCGAATCTGTGTGGTAATACATTGAGAACCTTTGTTTTGGATGTTGACAAGGTTACAGACCGGCTATGATATCAACCAAAAATAAAAAGGAATACAGAATAATATTTAGCCATGTCATGTGAAGGTGAAGCTGAATAAATGGCATGTTTTTCTCAAATCAAACAAACCTATAAGATTACCAATCTCATTGGACTTGATTATAACAACTTTAATTGAATCATCATATCTTGCATGCCTTTTCAATTGGCACAACCTGCCAGAAGTAAAAATTATCTACTCAATTTCAAGAAGGAACACAAGTCCATCAGGAGAGGCTTTGACTCCGCGTTCTTTTTGGTGGGGTGGCTCCTGTGGAAGGAACGTAATGCTAGGACCTTTGACTCCGTGGCGGCGGCTCCGGCGTCTTTGGCAATCAAATCAAGGACGAGGCCTCACGTTGGTGCTCCGCAGGCAACAAGAGGCTCGCTGAACTGATCGCGCCGGTGCCTTCGTAGAGTGCTGTTCTTCTGCTACTAGTCGCACAACATTCACAATGTAATCGCTTCATGTGTATCCAGTAGTAGTAGGTTGTGATCCGGTAACTTGTGGTTACCGCTTCAACTGTTGTTTAACTTCCATTTTATTCTGCTTAATGATATACGCGAACGGCGGCGGTCTCGAAAAAAAGAAGGAACACAAAAATTACTTACTCAGTATCAAGGAGACAGAGGTAAGAGCAAAATATTTGATTGTTGCCCTTGTGGTGATTACCGAGATCTGTATTCTGGGTTCACAGTCTTGTGACTCTTGTCGCTTGCCAAGTTGTGACAACACGCCATGGTGGCAACCTGACGGAGGAGTTGCTCATCAGACGATATACTATGGTGATAACTTATGGCACTCACCATCAGAGATCAATGGCAGGGATGAAAACTTGAGCAGAACTACATCTTAGTCTTACAAATGTGGCTTTAATGGTACTATAAAAAAAATGCAGTGTTAGACTCCAAAATATCCATGTCATATATTGTATCGCACAAATGCTTTAGAATAGATGCAGTAATGCAAAGGAGCAAGAAAATGAAACTTTAACAGAGCTGCTGACCTTATTGCGTGCATAGCTCTATTGAAGATGGAACTTAACACATGCAGGATGGCTGAAGTAAAGTTGACACATGCAAGTGACATTGTGTTTGGCCCATGTGAGCCTTGGATAATGGTATCAAGTTGCCTAATCGATACTAGTAGTAAGGGGACCGATCAGACGACCAATCGAACCAAGTTGGTAGAGTCCTGCTCCTGCCTTCATAAGATTGTACAATGGTGTATGTGCTATATGTAGTATCGTAGTATACCTGTGTCAAGCTGTAATGTGCTATATGTACTATAGAAGTGTATAACTGTGTGAAGTTGTATGTGCTATATATATGTAGTATACTTGTATCAAGCTGTATGTGCTATACTGATATACATAGTACCCATCATCATTAATTGGTTAAGAAAGCAAGCAGTGAAGCATCAAGCCATCAGCTAGTGTGAGCAGATGCAGAGCATCAAGCAGAAGAGAGCAGAGCATCAGGCAACGGCACAGAGCAAGAGCAAACCAGTAAGGCAATTGTGAATAGATCAGCGGAAGCAAATTGGACAAATTAGCAGCCTAATCGCTCACTCCCTGATCGGACGACTAATCTCAACAAGTCAGCGGCTAGTCAGACGAATAGAATCCTAGAAACCTAGTCAAGCTAATCGTGTTTGTGGAACCTGTAAGTACGATTAATCGCGATTAGTGGGGCGAGTCGATCTCCAGCAATCTCACCTGCTGTTGCATTCCACTTCCAGCGGCATGAACTGGTTCCTTGCCCTCGTTGTTGGCGGTCATGGGGTTGCTCCTCCTCACTTGACCCTGGCTAGTCCCGCGCCTTGGCGCAAACCATGGAAATCAGATGGTCGGCGATTTGACGACGAGAAACTGCAGATCATGGGCAGCGGGGTGGAAGAAATCCCCGCTCCGGTGGCGTCGCCGTCGCCGCGCTGGACCTCTGGTGGTGGGCCTCGTCACAGAGGACGGCATGCGGGAGTCGGAGCGCAGAGAGAGAAAAATCCGGAATGGTTGGGGACGGAGGAAGAAGGCTTCGCACTTGCAGTGCAGGGGAAGGAGGAGATGCTGAAAGGTCCAAAGGCTTGACCGCTTGACTTTTCGGATTGAGTAGGTGGGCCTATGGCCCGAACACAAAAAAGCCCATGTCGTTTGTTTTTGGGCATTTAAACCTATATATTTGGGCTTAGTAGGCCGGTACCGGGATCAGGGGGCGTATTAACGGCGAGGGCGAGATGCCCGCGGCTTCTCCAGGCTTGGCCAGCTCCAGCTCGGGCTTGGACACGCTGGTAGCTGCACGTCCGCGCGCGAGGAAGCGGCACGAAGGCGGCCACCGACGGCGAAACAGCTGCGTGGCAGCTGCTACGGGTGACACTGTTCATGCATGAACCGGCTAGAGTCAGTGCTCTCTATCTCTCATCTCACATAGAAACTCGATCTACTATCTTAACAAAATATGTTCTCTGATCTTTGGCATTTAACTTTTATTTAAGGATCTAAAGCAAAAAATCAAAGATTTGGGAGATCAACAGCTTCAAAGATTAGCAAAACTCACTGAAAACTGAAGTTCAGTTTCAGAGTTTTGAAACAGTTTTTAGTTAAGCACTTTGAGCAACTAGTTACAGACCAAACAGTGATAAAGAAAAACACAACCAATGGCACATTATTAAAGTTGAAACTTCAAACTTTGAAATGGCACCAAGGTTGCACAAATTTTATTTATGAAAATTTATTTAATAAAGACTCAAACATTGAACTTCATTACTGTGTTTCAGAGAGCCAAAATTTGGTTAATTACTGAAAACAGCAGTGACTTCAATCTTTGAGCTCAAATTATAAACTTGTTTGACTTGACAACAGTGCGCAAGCTTGACACTAGTGTAAAGTACACACTTTACACCTCAAAGTTTATTTGGGCACAATTTCAATATTTAAGTGGATTCCAAAATGCAAGGTCACAAAGTACCTTAAGTGAGATTTTTTATTGCCACAACACAACTTCGCAAATGTTATGCCTAGATGCCACATATGCATTTAGTTTGATGCATACAATGCATGAATGCCACAATGCATGACTACTAAGCATGATGATGAACATGATCAAGTTTTATTAGTGCTTAACACCTAGGGTGTTACATCAAATTTCTTTGTTCTTGCTCTCCTCAATATTTCCCTCTACATGGTGAGTGATCTAGTCACAAGTGTGCAATAAAGAAGATTTCCTGAATCATAAATTTAGCTCAAAGTTTGCAAAATAGATGGTAAGAAAATGTTCCCACAACCCTTTTTTTATATCCCCTTTACATTATCCAAAACATTAGTTCAACATAATTTTGGTATCGGACTACTGAACACATCACACAGGTTGAGAAGAATAAATGTCAATTATCCATGTGCTGATAGTTAAATATTGAGTTCCATGAGTTCCTTTAAAAAGACCTATAAAAATATGTAATTCTAATCTATGATTAAAATCGGCAAGGACTTAGTTGCCAACATATTAAGCACCGGTTTTCCTCTATGATTATGTTGAGGTGACCTTTCTTGATTTTCCAAATGGCATCCCTCATTGAGGATTGTATTGGTACATACTCTCTCTCAAGAAAGAATGCAGTTATATAGCACAGTGTCATGTTTTAGTATCTTAAGTTTGACCAATTATAGATAAAAATATTAATATTTATGATATCAAATAAATTTCATTAGATTAAATATGAAATATATTTTCATAATAAATTGATTTAGAGCCATAAATATGAATATTATTCACTAAAAATTTGGTTAAATGTGAACTATTTTAACCGGCACCCAACTCATAGTTGCATTCTTTTCTTAGACTGAGCAAGCACATACAACTTGGAGACATACTTATTTAACTTGATTAGATACAAAGTACTCAACATTTCAGTTCACGGTTTGAATAGTTGAACCATTGACTGATTCATATCTAATAAAAACTAATCAAAACTATATTAGCTTGCAGTGGAAATCTTTGTTATTTAGAGATGGATAAAAAATTTAAAGATTTATAATATTGCTTTTGTTATTTATTTTTGATATGTATACGAGAGAAAAAGAAACAAAATAATATGGGAGGTACTTGGAAGTCAGAACGAGAAAAAAAAAAGAAATCGGAAAAACAGTGGTGGTGTAATGGAAAAGGAGTGAAGGATCACTTTTTCGCGCAAAAGCAATATCTTCCGATCGGTGACAGTGGTGGTGTAATGGAAAAGGAATGAAGCAATATCATCACCGATCGGTAAGGCGCGAGCATTTTTGCTAGGATCACTTTTTTTCGCTCATCGGGAGCATTTTTTGCTAGGATCACTTTTTCGCTCCTTCTCTTTACCATCAATACCCTCCATGACGCCACGCCGACTCCACGCCGGTGATGAGGTCTAACGTGTAGATAAGGGGCAAATGCCGTCAATTCCAAAGTGTGAGTAATTTCTTTGTGCAGACCAGCAGCAATCCCATCAATACCCTCCATGCGGCTGATGAGACGACGTAGATAAGGGGCAATGCCGTCAATTCCCTACAGTATTTTCATTTTTGATCGCCCAGTGGAATGGAGTATTAGTAGTACTAGAGGAGCCAGCCAACCCCACCGACCACCGTGGGTGAAGGAAGGGAGGAACCACGACGCCGAGGAGATGTCCCGCACGTCCCATGTGCAGCAGAGGCGCCACGAGGAGGACGGCTGCCTGATGATCAGCGACGACAAGCTCGCCAAGAAAACGGGGATTGCGCTGGGGCAACGCGTCGATCTCGCTCCCGTCGACTACACCTTCGACATCGAGGTGCAGGCCATAAGCGGCGAGAAGCTGCCCTTCATCGTGCGCGCCGTCGTCTTCACCGTCGCCCCCCACACCGACGACGACGACGACGACAACCTCTCGCAGCACTTCAACGACGTCGTTAGGGGCGTCATCGAGCGCGAGACCCGCACACTGGTGGCGTCCATGACCTTGGAGGAGATCTTCCGGGCCACCACCAGCTCGTCCATCAACCACCTGCAGACCGTCTTCAAGTTCGACAACGTGCAGCTGGAGCTCAAGCAGTTCGGCGACCGCCTCATCGTCTACGACGCCTACGTCTACGTGAAGCTGCAGTCCGTGGACGTGGTGGCGGCGGCGGACGACGGCGAAGGGCACACGGGGAAGGTGCTGTTGACTGTTGTTCTGTTATATGAGCATTTTTTTTTTTTTTTTTTGAGAGGTGTTATACGAGCATTTAGCCGACAGACAAACAACATGCATGGGTTCAAGTTTTTCGTCGTCGTTTTTTTTTTTTCTTTTTTGGGCCCAGGTGGAAGAGGAGGTGCAGAACAGCGCTGAGGGCGGGAGCAATCAGGAGGGCCGACCAAGCAAGATGGGTCAAATCATGGGGTGGGCCTGCCAATCGCTCAAGCCGCAAATCCTTCAGGTAAGACGGGAAGGAAAATCCGTTTTGGCCCACTGGGCCCTTATGCATGGAGATCCAGCTTTGGCCCTTGGAGCATATATAAAAAAAGTTCTCCTTAAAAAAAACAGTCATGTATTTTGTACCATGTTTTTGATAGCGGACCATGAAAATTAGCGGCAACCTATTCTCGCCGCTATGGCGCTTATAGCGGACGCTATGCACAGTAGCGTCAGCATGTTTTTCACGCTATAAGCGCCGCTATTGGCGCGTTATTTATTTCAAATACAGAAATCATGACGGTATATAATTCAAACAACAAACAACCATATAATCAAGCTAAGTGATAATGATAACCATATAATAAAGTTCTCATCCCCAAAGCAAACAACCATGAAGGCATCAAGTCTAGACAAGTGCACAAGCAAACAGGCATAAAGTGTGAAATTCAAGTTCACAATTCAAATGAAACAACCATTCAAGGATAGCGGCGCTATAGCGTGAATAGCTCAAAAATTAGTGATTGCATAGCGCGAGTTGCTCCACACCGCTATAGCATGCTATTTAGAACGTGGATTTTGTATATTTACTAGGTCCATAACCGTGCGTTGCTACAGATTTCAAAACCCACACTATTCTAGATATTTCCTACAATCCTATGTATTTTTTAGCTAAGCTAACATATCTAAGAAATATCTTGTGTGCATCATGGTTTCGATTTGAGACATACATGGCTATCAAATAAACATCTTGCAAGACGTGCTTGTAGTTCACAACTATAGCTAAACGCCTTCTTTGAAGCCAATAATTAAGGGCCTACCATCAACACTGTTTTGACCATTGCTTCTGACCCATTTATCAAATTTGAGTGAAATCAGCCTTGTTTGAAAGATAAAAATGAAATCTGCAAACTTTTGTTTTAGAGGAATGTCAGAGATTCTGCGCCAATCAATCCCATAAATTCATTGAACGATCAGCCTAATTCAGGAGTAATCTGAAATCGA
The DNA here is from genome assembly GCA_015847255.1 of Hyparrhenia diplandra. NCBI lineage: Eukaryota > Viridiplantae > Streptophyta > Magnoliopsida > Poales > Poaceae > Hyparrhenia > Hyparrhenia diplandra. The sequence goes on along the minus strand of JADLZK010012359.1, from coordinate 197,695 downwards.
TGTAAGGGTAGACATGGTTTGTACACATAATCGTTTCATCTAGTTGCTTCTCACAACAGATACCCTAAATTTGCAAAGAATTAACAGGTTCACATAAACCTAACATTTATTTTCTTTCCCCAACTCGTCTTCTACTATTTCCCTTGTTTGCCTTCGTGCCGCAGTGTCTCATAGCACCTATACACCAAGCAGCTTCACGTAGCAGGAACCTGCCGTATATTTTCTTTCCCCAACTCGTCATCTGCTATTTCCCTTGTTTGCCTTCCTGCCCTTAGTCTCATATGATCTATACACCAGCAGCATCACGTAGCAGTAACATGAAGTAGCTGCGCCAAGATTAGATATAAACAACTCATACCTAGGTTAAACAGAAGTAAACATGATTATGTAATATCAAATATCAAATCACACATATTACATGATTATTTTTTAAACAACATGCTGAATTATTGAGATTACTGTATTATTATTACTTTTGGCATATCGAAAACTAAAATTTATTATCTTTAATTTTAATGCAGATCGTCCATGGCAATGATAATACCACAGATGGCCAGCTCAAACAGCAAATAAAGTTGTTGTCCAGTTATTCTCTGAAGGCGCTCTGGTTCGCCATGCCCATGTTCTACGCGTCCCCTGACCCATCACTATTCTACATCAACAGCATTGAGAGCCGAAGACACACTGTTCATGGTTGCTATCATCGTGGATGCAGCGCTCATCCTGCTGCTGTCAAAATGGGGCAACGCCTTGGTCTGCATCTCATGGCTCCTCCTAGAGTTGGCGACCTGCCTTCTGATTCTCTCGCTCAACAAACACTATGCCTTCGCCATCCTCGCCGCTACTCCTCGCCGCCGCCGCCCCTCCCTCCAACCAAAGCTGCAGCACACGACCGACAGGCACATGTTGCCATTCTTCACACAGGACATGATCGGAGACGATGAGGAGAGTCCACACCTGGACCATCTGCTGGACCTGTCGCAGGGCATCGCAAGTTTTGGCGGCCTCTTCACGGCGATCGCCGGGCATTTCATGGTAGGGCCTGTTAACGCAGTTGGTTTCTTCTTCTTCTGTGCGATAGCCCTCGGGCTCTATCTGTCCATGGTGGTGACGGTGGGGAGCTGTGTCTCGCCCCCACGCCAAGTGTCTGGCCATCGTCGTCATGGTCCTCGCCGTGCTCACGTTTATCGCCGCCTGCATCCCATTTGTTGGGCACTCGAGAAGCAAGACACAGCTTGTCACCTAGTAAATCCTTCCATGGATCTTTATCTACTTAATCGTCCATGGTGTTCTGTTTTTCTTTTGGTTTACTTGTATGTATGTATGAATGTAGTATCTGAGTATGCTATCCGATGCATGCTCAAGTTTGTGCAATTTTTCTTCACAGTGTAATTTTATGGGTCCAAAAGACAGCAGTGTATCATTGAGAATACAAATAACATGCAAGTTTTCTGAATTCTCCATTCGTTTCTATCAGCTGAACTGTGAGTGTTGTAACCTCACCTTGAATAGTTACTGAACGTGATATACTGCAGTAACCTCATGGCAATCAGAGATCAATGGCAGGGATTGAACTTAAGGAGCAGAACAACACGAATGCAGCTGTAATTGTACTACATACTAAGAACAGAACAACCAGGCGGTAAACTCTTGTTACCAACGATCATGGCAATCTTTATATTACTATATGTTAGTATACAACAAGCATTTCAGATGTAGAGTATTACATCAATTCCATCATCTAAATAACAATGGAACGATTTTATATCAGTCTAGGATAATCAGGGGCTAAACTCTTCTTACCAAGAAGTGCCTTGGAACTAAGGGTCCCTAAAATCCTAGATCCTGAATTCCCTATGCTTCTGAATTGTGAAATTATGTGATACATGGTATGCTTATTCTGTCAGAATTATGAAAGACCTTACAGCACAACCTCTTCTAGTCTATATCATCACTATATGTTAGTAATAGTATGCAACAAGCGTTTAAGATAATGAGTACTACATCAATTGCATCATCTAGTCTATAAATAACAATCGAACGATTTCATATCAGTCTAGGACAATCAGGGGTTGAACTCTTGTTACCAAGAAGTGCCTTGGAACAAGAGTGATTCTGATGCTGTCCCCTTCTCAAGTAAAGACTTATTAATTCTCTCGGGTGATTATTAGGAATGTAAATTACATAAAATTAGCTAGACTTATATCATGTTGTGGTCTCATTCTGCCATTTCAAACATGAACTTATTAGATTGCTACAAATAGGAATGCACATCTTTGAGGTTTTGACACAAAACAAAAAACAGGAGTAATAATTGGTCTAATGTAGGGTACAAGAGAGGTCACTGTCACCCACACAAGGGACAACCATTACTCTACCGGTGTCCAAATCACAAACAATTGCACAGCGGAGATGGACTGAAGAGGGGATAACCGTATTGAACATGACACCCAACACAGGTGACATCAGTCATTATCAGGTAACAAGTACAGAGTATCTCACCTGATGTTCCTCGTAGATTTCCCAAGAGGCGGGCAACTCGCCGCAGGAGCAACAGGCTCCTTGCCCTTATTGGAGATGGTGGGATTGCTCCGTCCCTCAACCTCAACCTCCGTAGTCCTGCGCCTCGCGTAAACCGTGCAGATGGTCGGGGATTCGAACACGCCCCCTTCCTCCTGAAGGACTGCAAACCAAGAGCAGCATTAGAAATCGCAGCAACGCAATGGTGACCGAGGACGCGCCCACCACACCCAGCTTCGGCGGATCGAGTCGAGCGCAGATGTGAGATGCAGATTCACTCACCGGCGGCGAAGGACGGCTTGGGCTTGGGCGTGGGCGTGACCGTGGCGGCGGACGACGGCTCAGGCGCGGGCGTGACTGTGTCGGTTGACGACGGCTCGGGCGTGGGCGTGGCCGAGGCGGTGGAGGGAGGCCTGGCCGCGGGCGTGACAGTGGCGGAGGACGACGGTTGGGGCGTAGGCGTGACAGGGGCTGAGGAAGACGGCTCGGGCGCGGGCGTGGCCGAGGTGGAGGACGACGGTTTCAGCGCGGGCGTGACCGACGAGGAAGAGGAGCAGGTGGATGAGGCAGCTGAGGCGGAGGAGGGCGCGGGGAGAGGCCGGCGCGCAGTCCTCCTGGGCTTGATCGGGGTCGGGGTCTCAGGGCGGAGGAGTTGGTTGGTGACGTCGCCGAGCGGCACCGACTTCCGATGCCGCTTGGTGGTTATGGGCTTCGGGCTCGTCGGGACCGGCGACGGCGGCGGCGTCGCGGCGGCGCTGGTGGAGCGCGGCCTCATCGGATCTCGCCCGTTAGCGGGGAATGGGAGTTGGGGGTTTGGGCTGTAGTGGATTTGGAGGAGAGGGCGGCGGCGAGGATTGAGGAAGTGAAGCGACCGAATGTGCGAGATGGAGCAACGACACTTCGAGAAGGGAAACTATACTATGCAAGGAGAAGGAGGTCAAAGGGACGGGAAGATTGGAGAAGAAGGATGCCGTGTCCTGTTGGGCTGAGGTGGGCTAGGCTAGTGACCCTACGCTTTTTTGGGCCTTATTAAGCCGGTTGTTTGTTCCACCGACTTGATTTCCTTTTTTTTATCAGTCACACAGCACAGCCCACGATCTTGAGCTGCCAGTGGATGGATTTTTGGGCTTTAAATGGAGTTATAATGTGCTGGATTGTCTCAAGTTGATACTTAAATGGATTGGATGGATAGTTTTTTTTTTTTTTTTTTTTTGAGAATTTGATTTGATGGATAGGTGAGGACCTCTCTCTAGAAGCATCTTCAGGAGTAACCACTCTATATTTAATTTTCAGAAAATCTATATGTCACCCGGGTGAAACGGCGTCGTCCGTCACCCGGTTTGTCACCGTCGATCTTGCTTTGACTTCATCTCGCACCGCCTCGTTGCTTTTTTTGCCGTCGTCATGTTGGTCCCACTTTTATTTGTCTCTGTTTTCATTTTTGGAAATCGCGCCTTTCATTTCCACGCTCCCACCGCACTGTCATTTCATTCCTTTCCCCTTCCCCTTTTCGACTTCGTCGTCTTCCCCGAGGCGGAGAGGTGGCGACGAAGCAGCGATTCGTCGTCGGCCGACTAGGGTTTGTCCTCTGCATCGATTATTTCCCTTTCGCGCCGTGAATCCCTCCCTCCCATGGAATCCCATCGCCTAGGATGCATCCGCTTGTACATCGTTGTCTCATTTGGTTGTTTTTCGAGGATTTTTCACCGGATCATGTCGCTTTTGGATGGGGCTAGGTTGCCGCCGATTTGTCTTGCCGATCTAAGGTTTGTTTCCGTCTTACATCCATTTCGATGTCTCGAATCGCTGTGTGTGTTTTCCTCTGCATCTTACTCTTCCATTTCGATCCGTGGAATCCATGCGTCTTCCTCTGTTCCTCTAGTTGTCATTTCGATTTTTGTATATTTCATTTATGCGCCCGGATCGCTTGGCTTTTGTGTTTCGATTCCATTCCCCCCCCCATTTGCATGTTGTATGGAAGGATTGTTGAGATTGTGAAGCGGGAGGCGGACATCTAAGTTGTTTGAGGTGAGTTTTACCCCCTGTTTTCATTACCTCTGTTTAGATCTAGAGAATCTCGTTGTTTGATCGGTTTCTAGGGTTCATTTTAGTTCTCGTAGTTTTGCAATGCTCCCGGAAGTACTTTCTAGGGTTCCTTACTTGTGTGTTTAGATTTGAGAAATAGAATTGTTTAGATTGTTATGGAAATGGTTGTTTTCCTACTTTAGGAGCAATATATTCGTAGCTAGAGCCGTGTGCTAATCTTCTTATTTTAGGAAATTAGTTTGGTCATTCAATTGAAGCTATGCATACACATTCTAGGTTCAGTCTCGTTGCTACTATTTACTTCAGTTTTTTTTGTTGCCTTGCTTGCTATTTAATTTAGGTTTAGTGTTGTAGTTGATTTTGGTCTCATTTGATTTCCCAAACTCTTTTGATTGGCCATGAAACTGTATGTATAATTTTGTATAGTTTTTCATTGTTGTCTTTGTAAGTCACTTATTGCATTTGAGAATGTAATGGTGACATATGTAGTCTTGGGCCGTGATATTACTTTTCATATGTGTTGTATTTTTTTGGCTCAACTATGAGTATAATGGTGTTTTGTTATACACATGTAGTCTATGACTGTCTGTTGGATTACACAAGTAACATCACACCTTCTCTTGTTACTAGTTTCAAATGTATATGTATAGGTTTATGTCGTCGTCTCTTGAATTGATTATGAGTTGCTTGTTTATTTTCCTGATTTTTTCCATTCTTTTGCTTATATTTGGTCTCTGTCTTGTTCCTTATCTTTTATTTTGGTTTGCTACTTTTCATCGGTATCTTGTGTCCTCCATTTTTTTTTTCATCGAGTGGGTTAGTTTTGTAGCGAGTTCATTATTTATTGTTAAGAGTGACTACCTAAACATTATCCTTTTCTATTTTATAGATGGATGCAAGGAGGACTAAGCGGTCTCGGGTTACTGAAATGGCTGATCCTGATGATGATGCTTTTATGGAAGATGGTATGGAGGATGATGTTAATTGCTCTCAGGAATTTGATGATTCTGTATTTGCTGATGTATCCAGCGGTGAAGATGACATGTTATCTGAGGTTAGATTAGGTTTTTATTTCTCTGGTTAGATATACGATTTTATCATTTATTAATGTTGTCTTCTTTTAAGGATTCCTCTTCTGGAGATTCTGCATCGAGGGGATTCAATCAGGCTTTGTACCAACAATGTCTTAAGGATGTACGTTATTGTATATCATGATTTGGTCTTTTTTCCTTGATTTAGTTGGTTTCACTATTTAGTTTGTGTTGTCATGGTATTATTGCTGATTCGTTTTTAAAAAACTTTTTTCCTACAGTACAAGCGTATTAAGTCATTGAAGATGAAGATGAGTGCTGCTTTACTTGCTGAGGTATATTGTAATCGTCGTTTATGTACTAGTTCAAATGAGTCATATATTACTTTTTCCGTGGATCCCTTATTTATATTTATCATTTTTGTTGTATTTTAGAATAACAAGAGGAAGAGATCTGTTCATGACAAGTCAAAAGCTTTTACTCGACAGTCTATTAGAAAGTTTTCCTCTGTCATTTCATCATTATCCGATGGTCATAAGGAAATTATCGGTAATCATGGATTTGGATCTCTGTTCTTTGTTTGACAAATGCTTCGTCCCAAACAATTTTAGTAAGTGGTTGGCATCTATTGTTGAGTTCAAGTCGTGATCTTATTGTGAAAGGGAAGGTTATTTCTTTGACCGCTAAGTCTGTTAATGATGTCCTTGGGCTTCCCGTTGGTGGCCGACGGTTTCCATCCAACTACTCTGGGGTAAAACGTAATGTTCTATTACAGATTGGGAAGAATTCTTTGCCTCAGATTTCATATTTCTGTGAAAAGCTGAAATCTGCTGATGTCACTGATGAGCAAGTTTTGATCTGTTTTTTGGTTGTTGCTCTTCATTGTTTTCTGTGTCCCAATTCTAATATGGTTCCAAGCCCACGCTACCTTGGAATTTTTGAAGATCTTGACCATCTGAAATCTTTTGATTGGTGTGGTTTTGTGTTGCAATGGTTGATGGATGGTGTCAAGAATTTTTTTAAAGTCAAGAAAGGTTGTGAGCATAATTCTAATACTCTTTTTGGTTGCATGTACTATCTAGTCAGAAGTATATTTTTTATTTTCAATAGGTTTATTTCTTATTACAGATTGCGGTTAGAAATTATGTTGGATCTAATTTCATGATTGTTCCTAGGTTGTTTACTTGGATCATTTAGATTTCTCACATCGCCAGTTACCTGATTCTCTACCTCGCATCTCTGTTTGGAAGCAGAGCTTGATAAGAGAATTTTCTGGTTTTGATCATAAATCTGGTTGTGTCTATGGTATGAGGCCTCTTTTACCATTTGATCGGACTGTTACTATAAGGTTTGTGTTCTTATTTTCAAATACATAGATATTTCTCTCATTTTCATTTTATTTCCCTTACATATATTTACGGTGTGTTCCTAGGCTATCACTTTGCTTGCCCGGTCGTCCCAGTTCAATATGATGTTGATGATTTTATCGAGAAACTTGATGAAGTCTCGTGGATGTGATGTGCCACAGCCCTTGAAAACAACTGTGTTAAAGTTGATTGAAGACCACTGTCAGAGCTGCATTTCTCCAATTCCTGTTGATTTGGTTGCTCTTGGTTCTCTCGCCTGCGATTTCAAAAAGCTCTTCTCAAAATTGATGAATTTGGTTTATTCATTCAGAGAGCATTCAGAGAGTTTGCTTTTAAAAGTTCTGAAAGAGTTTGCTGATTATGAAAGTCCTGATGGTGATAATGTTCCTGCTCCAATTCCTTCTCCTCCTCTGAATGCTGATGTTGCTGGTACCTCATCGATGCAAAATAATGCCAGTAGGTTATCTTACTTGTACTAATTCTTGTTTTTTGCATTTTTCATTTAGTTTAATTAACTTTTTTTGTGCCTTTCCTTTCCTTTTAGATCGAACTCCAAGTCGTGTTGCTGGATCTGATGTTAGACCTTCTCAGTGTGAGTTTCCTTGAATTTTGTAGTCCTTGCATCCTTTTTTTCCTTTTTATTCATTTAACTATTTCTCTACCTCTAGATCAATCTCCGGATGTTGCTATTGTTTCTTCTCGACCTCCTGCTAAGTGTGAGCTTCCTTTTATTTTCTTTTTTCTACTTCTTATTTGATTTAGATATATTTTGCTGAGTTAATATGTTTTCATTATATTTTACAGCTGGTCGTTCTGGTAATCTTGGTGGCGGGATGCCTTCTAAGAGTTAGTATTCATTTCCACTTTTCCTCAAATTAGTTCTCTGTGTTAACATTTATAATTGATCTATGATATTTTTTATTATGTTCAATTACTTTGTGTTGTATAGGTGGTAGAGTTACATTTGACCTGGATGGTCATGCTAAATATGTTTCGCAAGTTGGTAGTATGTCTGATAAGATTACTGGTGAAGGTGAACCTTCTGTTAAAAAATCTTCCCAGTCTGTTCCTCGTTTGGCTTCAGTTCTCAAGAAACCAAATTGTTCTCTTCCTTTGGATGCTACTGATGGTATTATTCCGCTTGCTAATGTTGATCCTACAAATTTCGAAGCTCATCCTTCCTATATTCCAAATACTTATTGTCCGGTGAGCATAATTTTATGGTTATTTTGTTATCCCTGTATCATTCCTGTTATCTATAGATTCTTATTAGTATATTTTACAGGAACCTATTGTCATGCGTACTCTGCCTTTTTCTGATGATGAATCTGGACATATAACACCCAATATTCCTGTTGAGAAGACTCCTCTTTCAAAGTTGAAACGTGCGTCCCAGGCTGGATCTTCTCCTTCTGCTCCTGTTATGGTTAGTAGTTGTTTCATTTATGTCCCTCCTCTCGTTTTTTCTGTTATTAGCTTTATGTCCCTCCTATTGTTTTTCTAAATATATAACAGGTTTTAATTTGTTCCTGTGTTGAAATTTTATTTGTAGTTGTCTTCTCCTGAAGTTTCTATTCTTCGTACTAGTAGCCTATCTCAGAGGATGAAAGTTATGGCAAACCAGGCTGATGCTATTTACAATGCCCGTTTGAAGGAAAAAAAATCTGTTCCTGGTCGCGCTGAGCAGTCTTTGCCCAAGAGTTCTGGTTATCTGAATCAAGGTGCATCTTCATCTAAGTCTGATTACAAGCTCTCTGATTCTTCTACTGGTGGCAAGGTTCCAATTCATGGGCCAAGGAGACCTGTGAAGCCTAGTCATATCATTGTTGATGATGACTTTGAGACTGAAAGGGTTAAATTGAAAGTTTCAAAGTCTCAGATTTTATATTACAAGGCTATTTGTAAATTGGCTGCATCACGTGAAAGTGGGTATGTAATTTTTAATTTTCTAACTGCTATATAATTGTTGATAGTTTGGACTACGTGTATGTCATTTATAGTGTTTTAATAATGTTCTTACTCTAATTGTTTTTGTGTAAGTTTAATGCTATATAGGTGTAAAATTTCATGTGTACTACGTTGTCTATAGTAAGTTATGTGACATTTGCCTTGTCTATATGCTTTTCTGTTTGTATGTATCATAAGTTTGCATTTCCTAATTTATAAATTTGCCTTCCATAATAAAAATTTGGGATTTATCTTATGCATATGATATCTGTTTGTATGTATCATTAGTTTGCATTTCCCTAATTTATAAATTTGCCTTCCATAATAAAGATTTGGGATTTGTCTTGTGCATTGATATCCTTTTTGTATGTAGCATTAGTTTGCATTTCCCTAATTTATAATTTTGCCTTCCATAATAACTAATTTGGCCTCTTTTTTTTTTTTGCTTAATATGTACTTTGTTTTGTCTTCATTTTAAATTGCTTGCATTTTTTCCCTATGTCGGGGAAGATGTCTATAATTGCGGAGGAGTTCGTTTAACGTTACGGGCTCTTGGTGAATCTTTAAAGCCCGAAGGTGTTGTTAATAGCTTTGTTATGTCTGCTTGGTGCTATCATCTGTATATTCAGCCTGAAGGTCGCCCTGATGTTTCAAGATGTCAATATTTCTTCCCGAATGTTTGTGTAAGTGATTCTCGTGGACACTTCTTGAAGGTTTAAACTTCATTATGGACATTCGATGTATATATTTCCCTTTAATCGATAATTTGTATGTTTCGTTTTTTCTCCTTGTTTGATTCACATTTTCGGGAGCAATTCCTTCTTGACCTCGCCGTTTGCAAATGAAGCTACACCGAGAAGGCTTTCACTCGTTCTTCCGTGTCTAGGGCTTTGCATCGGTGTGACACGGTTAGTTTACTTATCATTTTATTAATCATACTTCATTTTAGTTGACATGTTGTTCTTGTTGTACTAATAGTATTCTTATTTTGTTTTTCGACGTTTCAGCTTTTCTTCCCTTGCTTCTTTGAAGAGCATTGGTTTGTTTTTGTTCTCAATATCAAAGATCACCTCTATACTTTTCTGGATCCATACTTTGTCATGCAATCTGACTACCATAGTAGAGTTCAGGACTTGCTGGTATGAATGCAGTTGATATTTCTTGTACTTCAGTATGCTATTGTTAGTTATTCTTGCTAATTCCATCCTTTTCATTTTAGATTCCAAATTTCAAATATTGGTGGGAGAAGCTTGTTAATCTTGATATGGGGTTTCATATGTATGAATTCTCTTATCCTTTTGTTCCACAACACCCTCCTCTGAAAGAGTAAGTTTATTTTATGCTCTATTTCATTCTCAATTTGTTGTTTGATGTTTATTTCTAAACGTATTCATATTTTATTCGTAGATATGATTCTGGAGTGTATGTCATGATGTTTCTTAAGTACTGGAAATCGCCTCGGACTACTCTGTACACACTCGCTTTTCGATTTACGATGTTCCTAATCTGAGGGTGAAGTTGGTCAACGATCTTGTTTTCTCTATCAAAAATAATGGTCGCAAGGATTTAGTTTCAAGTTATGCTTTTCCGGTATATGCTCTGTTACTTATTTCCTTCATGTCTATCTGCATGATGGTGTGCAAAATTTTTCATTTTTCATATCCTATCTCCCTGTAGGGTGCTCAAGATGTCTAGTTTCTTTCTTGATTCATTTTGATCTCAAGGGGTATAGTCACCGACTTTCTATTTGGTGTAAGTTATCTTTCTCAAATATATATCTCGTTATTTTTCAGCATAATGGCCTTTGTTCATAGTGTTTCATTTCTTTTTTTGCACAAGATCATCAAGATGTATAATTGCTTCCTGTGTTTGCCAATTCGAAGTTGATGCTCATCACGAAATGTCTACATGGTTTATAAGGACATTTTAGATTTTTTTTCGCAGCTGTAATGGCATGTATGGTTGGATCGGTACTCTCACAGAACATTACCTTTTTTTTTTTTTCTTTTAGGAGTCTTAAACATTTCAGAACTTAAAAAAAACAATCGTCAACATGGTTTTGCGGCACATCGTGTGCAAGTCTTACATAATAGTTTTACAAATAATGGTTATTCTCTCATTTTTGAAGCTTCTTTTTCTCTTTATTGAAAATCTCCGTTTCTCCTTCCTATTCTTGATCTTCTGTTGCTCCTTTACTGCTTGTCGCTCCCTTCATCTTCTTCTTTCTACCTGCATTTGGACCTGCATTTTTTTTCATTTGTAATATTAGAATGTGGCCTGTTTTTTCCACTGAATTTGTAATTTTTTTTATTAATACCAAAAAAATTTCTTACTTGATGTCCCAATGTTTTTAGCTTTCTTTCTTTCTACGCTTTTTGCTTCTTCGATTCTCGCGCTTTCATCTTCTCCCTTTCTGCTCAACTTGTGTTTTGCCATCTTTTCGGTTTCTCGGTCTCCCTTCTTCTTTATGGACAATGGGTCTTGTATATTTGTTTCAATCTCGAAGGTCACGCCTTTACTATCATTCTTTGCGTTATTAGAAGTCTCAGTTGGTGCTCCTAATGGTTCCATTGTTGCTGGTATCTGAGATGGTGCTGCTATTGGTGCAATTGTTGCTGGTTCCTCAGGTACCAATTCATTCCCTGCTGATAATATTATATCAAGGTTTTTCCCAATTCTTGAAAATTCCTTGAGTAGATAATGCATTGCTTCATCTTTTTTTGAACCTTTGCAGGTTAGCAGCGCTGCTTCTCTTGACAGTACGTTGAATCTTAGTATATCATGTGTTGCTTTATCTGAAGGTTCAGTTCTCTGCTTGAGCTTTTTCTCTGTTTTCCTCCACCTTTCGATTATATATTTCTCAGGAATCTTATCTACTTCTGTTTCCACCATTACTTTTAGGATATGACTGCAAAGGATGCCATCTTTGCTGAATTTGCCACAAATGCAGCTGTAGTCATCTCTGCCATTTCTAAGGTCAGTCATTACTCTGTATGATCGGAACCTGTGTGCTTTATGTACTTGGTTTTGCTTCTGCCAAACTTCATATTGCCCTTCCTCTCTCATTTCTTTGTAGCTCAACCTTGGTGTAGCTCTTAGTTCTCTTAAAAACTTGGCAAGAATGTTTCTGTTATACATTTCTATTGCTTGCAATTCAATGCTATATCCAAACTCCAACTGCTTCCGTGTTTTTTGTTTGTTTGCGTTATCTTCTATAGCTTCTGACACATTTATAGTATCTACTAATCTTTGATATTCTCTCAAGAAGCTAGTGATGCTGTATGTGGGCCCTACATTCCTCTTCACTCTGGCATTGGTGCTCTCGCTTCTTGCTGTACTATGTAGGAATGGGAAGAAATCAGTCTTGAAGTAAACTGGTATGAATCTCTTTCTGTTCTCCCACATCTTGTTGAAGTATTTGTTGCTTTCCAGTTTGTAAGTTTTGACCATCTTTTGCCACAGGTCTTCAAACTCTTGTGTTGTCAGAGAATTGCCAACAACATCCTCAAACTCCTCTGGTAATTTCTCGTTTTTTGCAAACACCTTGAGATTCTTACCGTAGCATTTCTTCTTAATATGGAACAAGCAGTTCCTATGCTTTGTGTTTGGAAACATCTGCTCTATTGCTGCCTTCATTGCTTTATCCTGATCTGTTATTATGGTTCCAGGGTGTTTTCCTCCCATTGATTCAGTGAATGCTTCAAAGATCCATTTAAAAGTCTCAATTGTCTCATCGCATATGAATGCGCATCCAAAGAAACAGGTATGTCCATGCCCAGTTATCCCGACAAAAGGTGCAAAGGGAAGGTTATATTTGTTTGTCATGTAGGTTGTGTCAAAATCGACACGCTCCATACTCTGCGTAGAATTTTAGTGACTCTGCATCTCTCCAAAATATGTTCTTAACTCTGAGATGTTCATCTACATCAAACTTGTAGTAGAAACTGGGGTCCTTTCTTTTCCTATCCGCAAAGTACTGTAGTGCCTGTTTCATGTCTGAACCTGTGATCTCCCTGTTCAGTTTAGTCCTGAAATTTGCAATGTCTTTCTTCTTGTACGGCAGTGCTGTTACACCTCCTCTCAAGTATGACAGTATGGATATCATTTGCCTTGTTTGTATGTTGTTTGCATTTAGTGTTCTGATTACAGCTTTTTCCATGTCTGTCATGTATTTATGCCCACTGAACAGCTGTTCTTTGTTCTTTGGGAACAGTGGATGATTGTGATCTAAATCCAAACCTATGACTGTCCACAATTTGTCAATTTCCTTGACTCTCATCACAACCTTGCAATCGCCTTGATTTGGACATTAGTATCTCTATCTTCTTCTTTGTCATTCTTTGTTAGCTTCGGTTATTTCAGCAATTGGCATCTGAAATTGCAATTCTTCTGCTTGAGCCCCCTTGATTTGCTTTCCCTTTGGCTTCCCATAGCGGTGGCATTTTAACTCTATCTTGTAAATATCTTGCTTCTTCTTCGTTGATGTTGACCTTACAGAATGTGCGCAGACAATCTTAAATCCAGCTAGGAATGCATACATGTTGAAAAAATGCTCTGCATCATCATGGCTTTTAAACTTTTGCCCAATCTGAGGTGTGTATATACTGTCTACATCTGCATTGTTTCCTTCTCTTGCGGCTTGCTTTTCGATTCTATGAATGCATCTATCTCCTCTTCGATCAATACTCTATCTCCTTCATCTCGCATCGGCCTTTGTGCGGTTGTGCTGATTGAGTTGTTTTGGTTCACCGCCTTTGTTGGTGATGTACTTGCCTCATCAACCGATTGCTCCAAATTTGTTGCCCCTGTTGTATTAGATTCTTTGCGATGCGCCCATATTCCTTTTTGATAATAAACTAATTAATATCGATCTTTTTTTTAATGCATGTTGAGTTTGAGAAAAAAATTTAGGATGTTCATTGTTCCAGTTTGTTACCATTTCTATATTCATGCTATTGAATATGTCTTCTCTCAATTGTATGAATCGGCTGTCTGTGGGTCCTGGTGCATCCCTTGTATATGTAGTTCCTGTTTGAAGAAGATAAGTTACTTTTTCCACATTTCTTTGAACATCTTTTCTTCATTTTTGAATTTACCTGATCATTCTGTTGTTGTCCATCATAGTCCCAGTTGATGAAGGCATCTGAACTGGCGAATGCATTCACCTGTTTCATGTTTCAAAATCGTTAACCAATTGTAAGTTTTACTGACCGTGCTTTTCATATTCCCATTTGATTGACCTTTTATAAAAAGATATGCAAGTGTAAGTGTACCTCTTCCATGTTCCCCTGTGTTTGTTGGTTTGTGGCCATCATATCATTCATGCCTGAGTACAAATTGTTCATTGCAATTTCCTGAAATGATATACAATTTTGTTAAATGTAATGAATGTAAATTGCTTTCTCTTTTGCTCAAAGTTTGCTTATGTAGCCATGGTATATTTTTTTGTTCTATGAACCAAGTGTAAGTTTTACCTCAGCTTCCAAATCTCCAAGCAAAATTGATGTATATGGTCCTAATGTTTCGTCCACATGCCCCTGCATTTTTTACAATACAATAAAGTACATTTTACATTTATTTTTCTGGTGTAAAATAGCTGTGTGTGTCATGTAAATTAGCACTTTCATCATCTTTATTACCTGGTAGCTTGTACCCATGGTGTGGTCTTCCTGAGAATTTCGTATCTGTTCCATTATTAGACTTGTGCAGGTTCCTTGCCAAAACTGCTGTGACAAGTGTAATTGCTCCTCATAATCTTCTGTTAGCATTGGTTGAATTGCTTTGCCTTTACTTGTATTGCCTGCCATTTCTTTGATCACCTGCAGTTTAAGATAATTTATTGTTAGCTGAATGTAGTAAGAAGTGAACTTTGAATCTCTCTTTGCAGGCTCAATCATCCCCATTCCCATGCTGATGAAGGTCTGTTGAATATGGTCATGGATTCTATTTGATGGATGATTTCATAGTATCTGTCCTGCCCATGGTGATCATTATTCTATTTGGGCAGCTATACTATGAGTGGTTTGTTTATGATCAAGGGGTTACAATTTTGCTGAGGAAGGTTTTCAATCAATGGTTGATGGCTTAATCAAGGCAGACAATTGTTGATCAAATCAAGCTGGAGAATTGCTCATGAAGATTGCAATATATCAATTCATGATTAGTCTAGGCTGAATCTAGCATGGAATTGATGATTATGGCATCATATTGCAAAGATAAGTAACTTTTTCCTCCATCTTACCTCGCTTTCCTCTGCTGATTTCCCTCCTATTCGCTGATTTTGGTGGTTATCGCCGCCCTCGTCCATCTTTGTCGATCCCCCTCGTGGCGTTCGTTGTCTGCTGTTTTGTCTAATCGGCGGCTGGGGTGTGTGTCTTCGTAGGTTTCTGGTGGTGTCGGTGCCTTAGGTATTTAGGTCATATTTGGGCCTTGTCTTTCCCGTTTTGCCTTTGCTGGGCTTTTTTCTTTTTTGGGCTTTTACAAACGGGCTTTTTCGTTCTCATTGTAGAATCTTGCATTTGGTGGCCCATTAACCTATTGACGGTTGCTATGCCTTCCCCATTATTTCTCTGGCTGTCTCCTCGATCAGTGTGGTTTTAAAGTGCAGTTATTTCTCTTCGTGTCTCTTCCCCTCCCCAACCGTGTCCCTTCAGTTCCCATTCTGTTCTATTTATACGGCACCCGTCTGTTTCCTCTCTTCCTATCTCCAACCCCTCGATCTTTTCTGGATCTCCATTTCTTGAGTTAACGCTAAGTCATCTGATCTGTTCTTTGGTTAGTATTCTGGATCTCCATCCCTTCAGTTGCTCTACCTTTTGTCGTTTTTATTCCTCCCTATTTTTTCACGCTATACTCTTTGTCCCCATGTTCACAAGACACTGTTGTAATGCCTTTTTGCATGGACCAGGTTCGTTTTCATTTGGGGCCAGGTTTGGTTTATCTTGTTTTCTCGATCAAGGTAAATATTCTCTTCTTCTTCCAGTCTCTCTTATTCTTTACTGTAATTGTATGGATCATTTAACAACGATGGCTAGTCATGTCATCAATTATTTTTTCAAAGATCTAGTTTTACAGTAGAAGAGTTTAGTATTTACAGAGTCACCCTAGGTGTAAATTTGGTATGTGTTTGATGTAATTTTTCTGTACCTGGTATCTATCTTCAGAAACTACAAGAAATTGAATCTTTTAGATGGTTAGATGTGAATGTCATATTGGGCAATAACCAGGTATTCTATTGTGTATACATTTTGCCTGAATTTTCACATACCACATGGTGTAATTCTTACTATTTCACCTGTAATTTTTGATATCATGATTCTTATTGTGTCTAATACTTCATTTGAAATTTGAATTAGTTAGATACTACTTTTGCTAATACAATCTGATTTTAATGATGGTTTTTTTTTAATATCACATTTGAAATAGTTAGATTAGATTGCAAACCGCTGCACTCGAACTTAATGATGGTTTCATGGTTAGTTGGATGCTTGTCAATATAGTGGTGACTAATTAGTTGGCTTCTTAATTCTGAACAAGTAACTGCTATAGTTGTTTTGTTGTTTCAGACTTAAGAAAAGAAAACTTATATTTCCATCAGGTTCTTCCAAGTTTTCTTGTACTCAAATATGTTATTCGCTGTTGTTCTAAAAAGGTCTAGTCATCTCATCCAACTTTGTTCTCAAATGTACTATGTTTACAGTATAATAGTGGTGATTTTACTCCGTCACCACAGGTGTAAGATTGCTATGTGTGTGATGTAAATTTTCTGTGTGTCTTATTTTGTTCAGAAACTTTTTATCAGGCCTATAATTTTGCCTTTGCTTGTTCATTTTATTACATTTTAACCTGGTTTCTACATTCTTATTTCTATTACTCATGCAAACATTTTTGATGTTGCTCGGTTTTTTTCCCGATGGCTACTTCAGAGTTGAAATTTATCCAAGAGCAGTTGCCAGTTTCAGCATATGTTACTGAATTGCTAGGGATTAAGTTTGGTCCCCAATCTGATTTGCTGTCTGTTAAATTTTTGAGGAAAACAACTAATGAGAACAAGGTCATGGTAGTTGGACGTGCTGTGCTGCAGATGGTCAATGTTGCTCATGTGAAGGATGTTAAAATTTGTCTCGATGATGAAGATGGTTATGTTTTTGTCTTGTTCCCTCCTATTTGTGATGCTTCTTATCATCGTGGGTTTGGGCTATTGGTGTTGGTAATGAAAATGTCGGGTTTAATTTGGTCAAAAGTATCATTGATCGGGAGTTTAAGATTTCAAAGCCAACTATAATTGATGGTGAGATGCATATGGTCGATAAAGTAGAGAAGTCTCGTCGCTAGATTCTTCAATATCTCTCATCGAATAAAGGTTTGAATTTTTTTTGAACCTATCTTGCATTCTTCTTTGATTAGATTCACATATGCTTATATTGTTTTTTTTAAAAATATATTTGTAGGTTGTTTCTCCAAGGCAGTCGCTTTTTCCAAATGCTGTTGTCCCTTTCAGTTTGGATAACGAAGTTGTTTCACTCTTTGTTGCTAATCATTTGGGTCTTCATTCGTCCCCAATCTGTCCTCCTTTGTTGCTAAAGGGTTGAGCAAAGATAAAACTCGTTGCTAGGGCTATTCGCGAATAGAGGATTTGAGTTCTTATCCGTCTATAAGTTTGTTTCGGATCCGATTGGTCGGTGCGGTTTTCATTCTTGTTCGTGATGCGGAAGATGCAAACTTGATGAAGGGCCGATCCCGGATGGTTGATGGCGGATTGGTCACATTGTACCTTGTTTTGTCTCTCGTCCCATTAGGCCCAAAGCTCGGGATCTATATCGAGAATGCATCCGTCTCTTGGCTAAATCCTATCAAGTCTAGTTCTCTTGATATTCTCCCCCTTTGCTTTGAAGACCTAAGATTATCGTTTGGAATTAGTTGTTTCATGTTTCAAGAGCTTAAGTTTTATTATTATCATGCTTTGAACTTACTTTTGTTGGTGCTTGGTTTGAACTTTGGTTAACTACATATTTGGTTGAACTATGTTGTAAATAAGTTTTACATGTTCTAGTGTTATTTATATTTATGTTTTGTTTTAACTACTTATGCTTTAAAATATATTTCCATTTGTGTTGTGATTAAAGTTTGTTCAAATATTTACATTCTTAAGTAAGTTGTATCCCTATTCTAATATGTAAAAAAAGTTTTTAACTCCGCCTTTCATGGGGCTTAATTTAATTTTTGTTTTTGAAGCCCTATGAAAAGCGGGTCCCAAGCCCTTGTTAAAGGAGGAGGGCTCAAAACTTTTTTTACCCTGTTTTCTTTTGATACCAATTTTCGCAGGTTTGGAAGAAATAATTCGATGTGGAAATGGCATGCATTGCGTGTAATTTTCTATTAGTCTTAACTTATAATTTTGTGGTTGATCTTATAGCCGTTATTATCCATTAGTTTGAATTTGTCGTTTCCTATTCTATTTGATATCTGTGCGTATGTATCCTAAGTTTGCGGTTGCCTATTGTATGAATTTGCCTAATTTAAGAATTTGCCTTCCATAATAAAAATTTGGGATTTGCTTTGTCTAGATGATCTCTGTTTGTATTTATCATTAATATGCTTTTCCGTAATTTATGAATTTCCCTTCCATTTCTATTTTATCTTAAATCTGTGATGGCCATGGTTTTATCATGGGTTCTCATTTCTCGGGAGAATTGCGAGCTAAAAGAGCCGCTGTTGTTAATGAAGGTACATCGATTACAATTTTCGGGTAATTTTCTATTAGTCTTAACTTATAATTTTTGTGGTTGATCTTATAGCTGCTATTATCCATGTGTTTGAATTTGTTATTTCCTATTCTATTTGATATATGTCGTATGTATCCTAAGTTTGCGCTTCCTATTGTATGAATTTGACAATTTTATGAATTTGCCTTCCATAATAAAAATTTGGGTTTTGATATGTTTATATGATCTCTGTTTGTATTTATCATTAATATGCATTTTCCTAATTTATGAATTTCCCTTGCATTTTTGCTTGATGGCCATGGCTTTATCATGCGTTCTTATTTCTCGGGAGAATTACGGACCTCAAAGAGCAGCTGGCTGTTAATGAAGGTACATCGGTACATTCGGTCTAATGTCTTCTTTTTGTTTGAGCTACCATAAAGTTGGGCATCTTTTTTTTTTCACAAAGAACAATTGTTACATTAGCTAAATATGGAATTGCTTAGATACCTTTCTTTTCCATCCTTTTATTTTTTTACGATGGCACTTTAATCTTCTTTGGAGGGAGTACAAGTAAAGATGCGAGATCAAATGATCGGATTAGAATTGATCCTTTTATGTCATGATATCTATTTTTGTCTCGCTCCATGTACTTTGGATTTTAAGCTTTATTGTGGTACGAGTTGCTTGCTTGATCCATGTACTTGTTTTTCTAGCACTAAGCAAAGAACCACTTTGTTAGGCCAGTTGCATTGTTTTGTCATTTGTCACATATATTTGATTATAAGTTACAGTTTCATGAATTCAATTTTTACACCAATTTTGATGGTGTAAATTTCATAATTTTTGGTGTAATTTTTATCCATTTAGTGGTGTAATCTTGAATATGTAATGATCATTAGATCATGACCTTTCATGATGTGTCTAATTATGCTCTTCTAATTTGCTTGGTTTTTTTTTCAATGTGTAATAATACACATTCGGTTACTAGTAATACCTCTTTTGTGCCATAGGTACCATATAATATTTGCTATTCCTATTTTGTTCATTATGGTTAACATCATTGAGGTTAATTTCCCTATCGAGTCATAGACTTAGAAGTAGCCACTAATTCAAAGTAATCTTGAATTTGTGTCCTTATTTATTATTATTTTGCAATTCCTTAATTGTTCGGTTTGCCTTCCATAGTATAGATTTGCATTTTGATATTTAAATTTGCCTAATTTTCTTATTTTGCAGGATGAGCCTAATGCTATGCCAGTTTCTTACTGGTCAGATTCCTAATGTGTTTTGTTGGATTGATCATGCTCCTTGACTAAAACGATAAGTCTTTTTTTTCCGTCTAGGTCTCTATTTGATCGACATATGAATTGTTGCTTATAGTATGTTTATAAGCATTTCTATATTTTTCTTGGTTAATGATGATTTGAATGGCTTCATAATTGAAACGAAATCATCTGTTGTCCATCTTATTTGGCTTGTGAGGGACTGGACATGATTTGTTTAGAAAGTTAGAAGCGTTGTGAATTATTATTGCATCCTGCTTATGTTGATTTATCTTTAAGTTCATTGAATCATCTAGAAATTTGCATGCCTATGGAACTGTTTTCCCCGTGTGGTTTTTCTTTATGTGCTTGAGGTGCAAATTTTTGATGATTTCATGGCCTTGTAAGATTAGTGGCTTATGAAATTTTAAATTCATGTTTCCTTATGATCCAAGCCAAATGATGAACTGAGGAAATAGCCATTAATCTGAGGCCTTGTTAATTGTTGTTTCAATTTTTCTTCTTTTTATAAATTTCTGATCTCGAGTAATACATAATAATCCAAAATCCATTTTGTTTGTATTTCTTCAGCTGCATATTTGTTGGGTGCCCAATTTGAATCCTTGGTGGTGGAAGATTGTGAGTGTTTTTGTATTTCATATATTGTTATCAATCATTCATCTATGTTGCTTACATCATCTCATTTCCATTTTGTTGCATAGGTTACGTATTTCCATAGGCTCCATGATTCATGCATTTCAAAAGTTAATTTCAGAAATGAGGTAACCTACCTATGTCAATATGAGCTGAAGTTATTCCATTTGATGGCTGAATTTATTATATCAGTTTGGAGTATGAAATCTTGTTGAATTTGAATATATTTGTATTATGTGTTAAATATTTTTGTCTTTGTTTGGTTTATAGGTGGCTATTCTTGCAAGATTAGGGTTCAATTTTGATAAATTGAATACCACAATTAAGTCTGTTATTTGTTATACTATATTAGTGTATTTTTACACCTAATTGGAAGGTGTAAATTTAGTGTAATCGATTGTAAATTTGTCTAAATTGACTCAGTAAATATTTCTTTGATTCATTATGATAAATCTTAGGAGAGGTTACGTTTGAATTTGTATAATATTTTAGATTTCTGTGTCTTTATGTAATTTGATCTATTGTTTTTATTTTGGCCTTTTGGATTATGATCTAGTGGTTTTGAAATTCGGGTGACAGGTCTATATGTTTCACCTGAATTTTGTTTTTCAAATTTTCGGGTGAAATAGCTAGTCTGCATCACCCTCGTGTGACAAGGGGTCGAATCACCGGGTTTGACATAGATGCAGACTCTTAATTTTTGTTAGTAAAAAGAAAACCAATCCACATACGGCAATTGTAAAAGAGCTTGTCTGGATCTAAATCGTAAATTTTAAGCAGTTCGAGAGGAGATGGGGAGTAAATTAGATGCATAATAATAAATTAAGAAATTAAAGGGTACGAGTTGTATCTGTGAAAATAGTAATAAAAGACATAACAATATTAAAAGAGGTTTTGATTGGTTAGAAATGGCCGGTTGGGGTTCTCAATGCAAAATTATAAAGAAAGCTCATTGGTGGACCGGTGGATAATACTCCCTCAGGGTTGGTATTAGAAGTCGTTTAGGACAAATGACACGGTCTCCAAAACACAATTTTGACCTCTTGTTATTATAAAAATATTTATGGAAATGTGATATATGTATACTTTTATCAAAGTATTTTTTTAGACAAATCTACTCATATGATTTTCACATTTACAAACTCAACAACTTAAAAGTTATTGAGGATTTATATTCCTAATGTTTGACTCAAACCTTGTCCAAAAAACGACTTCTAATACCAGCCGGAGGGAGTAAGATGTTTGAGAACTCTAAAATGACTCTCTTTTTTAGGGATAAAGGGATGACATGTTTTTCGTGATGCGAGGAACGGACGATAACACGATTTCGAGATAGAATCACGGGAGAACAAAGATGAAATTGGAGATGGGGAATCGAAATTAGTTCGGGGGGCGGCGTATTAGATAGGTCCCAACAGTTTTGACGCATACTCTCTCGGTTTGGTATTAGAAGTCGTTTTGGACAAGGTTTGGAATATTGAGAATATAAATCATCAATAACTTTTAAGTTGTTAAGTTTGTAATCGTGAAAAATTATATGAATAGATTTGTCTTAAAAAATACTTTAATAAAAATATACATATATCACATTTCCATAAATATTTTATAAGAGTAAAATGCACCGGAGGTCCTCAAACTATTGGCTCCTTCCCAGCTACGTCCCCAAACTATTGAACCAACTATCTAGGTCCCTCATCTAACCCCGCGGTGCACCCACGTCCAAAATAAGCCACGCGATGCAACGTGTCGGCGTGGCGTGCCGTGAAGTGGCGAGAAAGTGCTCGATCATGGCAATTTAGTAGAAAAGGCCCCAATTTCTTCCTCACTTTCAACTCCGGCCACACTCTCCGGAAAAGGCAGCTTGGTGGCCATGGTAGAGGCGCATGGCAATGGCGGCGGCGGCGTTGCGCCATGGCAGCACATGACCGAAATCAACATCGAAACATGACCAGCCAAGACAGTGCAAAGGGGTCACCTTCCCACGGTGTAGCTCACGCACAACATGTCCGAGGTGCATCGGCGGCCGGCTGCGGCGGCAAGCAAGCCCACCGGCCGTGGAACCCGGTGGCAAGGGCGCCGTTCGTGCGTGACGGCGAAGATCCCTCGAACCTTTGCGAGACCAAGATGGAGGGCATCACGACGGACCTAGAACAGGCTAAATGGTGGTGACTCGGTGAGGTAGAGAGCGGGGTTGCGCGTGGAGCTCGAGCCACGACAATGGTGGTGGCGGCGCAAAAATCCGCCAAATTGAGCGATTACCTTGGTTTGTCTTGCAAGAAGGCGGCTCGGGGGCGTTACTTGGGAGGTCAGGAAGGCATGGTTACGAGGAATCGAAGAAAGACGCAATGAGCCCCGATGAATTTTGGGATGGGAGCGGCGGAGGCCCTGGTGCTACTAGCAGGTCACCTCATGTGCCGACCATGCTTGTGCTGCCCCTACAAGTGTTTGCATGTCCACGAATGCTTGCCCGACCTTGTAGTGCTTGATGCTCGCCAATTACTCGTTGTGCACACACACACGTATGGTTCGAGGAGTACACTATCTTCTCCCTATACTGGAGCTATCGTTCGCTCCGCCGCCTGGAGAGGCGCGACCAGATGTAGCAGAAGAGCAGCCTGGTCAGGGGCGCCACCACGGGAAAATTGAAAGGTCCTAATGGCTAGAGGGGGGGGGGTGAATAGCCTATTAAAAATTCTTGCAACAACACTAAGCACCCGGGTTAGACAACAAGATGGCGAAGCTAATATAAGCGATGCTACAAACTAGCTATGCAAGCCACAAGTCAATTCTATTGTCTCTAATCACAACAAGGGCTATGTCTCTAGCTTACTCCTAGGTGAACAAGCAATTCTAACTAATTCTACCTCTAGGAGCTAACAAGGCTAAGCTAAACAAACTAGCTACTCAACCTAACAAGCTAAGCACCCTAGCAAGATATACTATCAAGTAAATGCAAAGAGGTGCTCGAATACAATACCACCGTTGTCGAGTAGAGGTTGTGGCCAATCACCGTGTACAAGAAATCTCCAACGAGCAAGAACAATGACACGATGATTTTTTTTCACCGAGGTTCACGTGCTTGCCGGCACGCTAAGTCCCCGTTGTGGCGACACACTCACTTGGCGTATGCTAAGCAATGGCGGTGCCAAATCCCCTATGGGAGCTCAAGCAAACGATCACAAGAGAGGGTCCAACAAGCCACGAGCAATCCACTAGTGCTCCTTTTCGCGAATCTCCCGCGGGGGTAAGGAACGACCCCTCACAATCACCACCGGTGTGGCCTCAAACAAGCTCCACTTGAGCTCAACACCGCCTCTTGCTCCAAGCCGCTAGGGGAACCGGCAAATTCCCAAGAGAAACAAGATCCCGCGGCTTCTCCAAGGATGAAGTTCCTCTAGATGCAAGACTAATCAAGCAATGCACTTCTATCACTCTCAATCTCACTCAAGATTCGAAGTTAGAGTGACGGGATGAGTGGAGAGGAGTCTCACAAGCTCACAAATGAGTTAGGTTGTTGAAATGTGCAAGAGAACTCAAATGACCGACCAAGCCACTATATATAGACCCCAAGTCGAAATAGAGCCGTTGGCCAAAAAGTCTCCTTCTCATCGCTGCCAACGGACGACGCCAGCGCTCAAGAAATCTGGCGCTAGACGCCTTTGCGCCGACGGACGCCGGCGCCAAGGTCGGCTGGGCCTCGACATGCTTATTGGACAGACGTGCGCAACGGACGCCGACGCCCGGCGCGGCGCGCCGTTGTCCACGCTGCGTTGTCGGATTTCACTTGTACAGCGCGGGGACGCGACGGTTGGATTTGGCCGCGTCGGTCGACACGCCGCCGGACGTCGCGCCCGGTTTTGAACTTTTTGACCGCGCGCTGGCGGCGCCCGGCGCGCCCAAATCCGGCGTCCGGCCAAGTAGAAAAAGTTCCTCTTCACCGTTGCGTCGTCGTCTTTCCATCTTTCCAAGTTTCACTTCTTGTCTTGAGTTGCCAACACTTCGAATGTGTCCCATGACCACGGTGTTAGCAAGTCGCGATCGGTTAGACAAGAACGAAGTTAGTGCTCTCAATCCTAAATGCATATGCAAGTCAATTGGACCTAGAAGCACTTCACCAAAGGATTGTCATGGCATCCCCTCTTGATAGTGGGCTATCTATCCTATAATGTGATCACACGCTCTATCGTGTCTTGATCACCGAAAGGAAAACCCTATCAAGTATACCTTTGCCTTGATCTCCGGGTTCCTCTCAAGCCGATCAAACGAGCTTGACGATCCATCATGTCCACCATCATCGTCCATGTTCATGATCATCATGCTCCTTGTCATCACCTAATCCTATCTCAAGTCATACACTTAGAGCAAAAGATTAGTCCACAAGTGTGTCATCAATTTCCAAAACCAAACATGAGATTTCAAAATCCCGGCCATAATTGCCACCCACGGTCGCGCAGCTCATGTTCTCCTTGTCGCCGCTGCCTAGGGCGCCTAACTTCCCCAAAGGCGGGGGCGCCGCCACCACGCGGAAAGCCGGAGGGCAATCCCCCCCCACGAACGCATTCACCGCCGCCGGCGCGTTGGGCCTCGGTCGGCCGCGACACCCGAATAGGTTGTTGGATGACGAGCGAGCATGGCTTCCTCAACGGCGGCGGGGATCGGGCGGTTTCTTCGGTTCCGGCGAGGAACAACGGCCTGAGCCCCGTGGCGGCGACATGTCGAGGATCTCACTCGAGAAAACCGTTGCCCTTGAGGTGAGCACGCGGAGGCCGTCCAACATGGTGAGCGCTGGGGCGCGGCGCCGAGAGAGGCCCTAGGTCCTCGAGCACGAAGCCTCGTGACGCGGCCGCCGGGAACACGACGACGCTAGAGTTGAAAGTAAGGAAGAAATTGAGGGGCTTTTCGGCTAAATTGGCATGACAGAGCACTTGGTCGCCCACTCGGCATGCCACGTTGGATTAGGTGGCACGGCGTGGCTTCTTTTGGACCATGAATGCACCGCAGAATAGATCGAGGGACCTAGATAGTTGGTTCAATAGTTTGAGGACATAGATGGGAAGGAGACTATAGTTTGAGGACCTCCGATGCATTTTACTCTTTTATAATAACAAAAAGGTAAAAGTTTTGTTTTGGAGTACCACTTGGCAAATTTTAGCAACTTCCCAATACAATGCATTTATATTGGCGGCGCAACAACCGATTCAAGTCGCCAGCTACACGCAAACACTACACGCAACACTAAGGACATGTACAACCCACAGACAACATGTCGTTTGCAAAACCTCAAATTTATCATACGACGATGTAATATAAAGACGGCATACAACCCACGTATAAGGGTTTATTGCATGTGGCCATGATCTATCATGAGTATTATTTTTGTATGCTATTGTGTTGCAAATTGATGCAAATTAGATCAAGCATAAATACTTGGAATATGATTGCAATTATTTCAAAATATATATTTTTTATATTTATATAAAAAGTTAACTGATACAGTAACAAACAATTTTTTTTTCTATAAAATATATTAACATCAGTTACATAAAACAAAATACATAACCTATATTCAAGGTGTAACATTTGTTTTATTGCAACTACAATATACTTCTGATCAAAACGAACCTAAATAATTTTTGAATCATGATTTTAAATTTGATTTTGATTTTAAATGGATTTTATATGGTTGAGAAGATATGCACGTTCTGTACTAGATATGGGAATAAGATAATCGGAGCCACCAGCACACAGGATCAACGCTAGCAGCTCGCTTTCTCGGAGCACGGGTCGAAGCGCGTGAAGGGGCCTTTCGCAAATATTCCATGATACAGACGGCTCATTAATCAGCTTTGTACATGCCTCAACCACGGCTTCGCTTGTCTTCAGTTGGTCATGGTTGGTTGTTACGTTACGAGGGAATCTCAACACCAATTGAGGACGACAATGAGGAGATGGGAGTTTGAGCGCCTGCGCAGGTTGAGAGATGAACCCCGTCCCGACAAGCCCCATCACGCGCTGCCAGTTGAAAAAGTAGCAAATATTCGCGCGGACGCAGCAGTTGAAATATGGACCCGTCTGGATGGGATGGACGGTCGCGCACGGTGACGTTGTAACTGGTAACCGTCCGGACGAGTAAATCAATCTCAGGGTCGAGCCCGACCCCAAAAAAAAAAAATTGGATGCCTCATGATATTTATTTGATTATAACATACTAGTACGTACTCATGAGATTTTTGGTAGTATATATTTCAAAATGTTCTTGTTTTTAAATTTGTTGTATTTTACTTGCTTTTCCTTTTATTTATCTTATTTTTTGTACTATATTTCTTTTGAGTTGAGTTTTTTTTATTTTTTATCCTATATATTTTTTTGACATCGGTTATTAATTTTTCCCTCCTATTTTTTTTTTGAGATTACACGATTACAATGCGGGCGCTCAACACGCACGCACACTCACCCCTATGAACACACGTCACGCAAACCCTACCCCTATGAGCACCTTCGAAGGACCGAAAGGCCAAATCTTGAAGTTCCGAAGTCACCACCGGGCGCCGCTATCGACGGGGACGTCACCTACCACTAAATGCATAGCCCGGAAAATCCCTCGAAATAAATCCAGGATAAAATGTCGCACCCGTGATTTGAACCCCGGGTGGGAGCCCCCTAACCAATGGTCTTTACCATTGAGCCATGAGCCCCTTGACTTTTCCCTCCTATTTTTGAGTATACTATTGGTGGTTAACCTCTAAAATATGTCAAACCAAAAAGATTTGAGTAGCCATAATTTTGGCTATTATTATTATTATTTTTGGATATTATTTGGTTGGCTACCAAAACTTGCTAATCTCTCACATTGGCTAGCCAAATCTATGAAAAAAATTTACCCAACTTTGGCTTGCCAAATGGTGGCATGGGAAAATTTTGGCTACAAACCAAGCAAGCCCTGTAATGCAATTCACATGTTTTCCTTTCAAATACAGAATATCGTCCCCTTCAAACTAGAACATCATTGTCGTGAAGACGGCACGCTGTTTTCTAAACCTAGAACAGAGTCTTTATTCAATAAAAAAAACGTTCTAGCTTTATGAGATAAATATTTGTTAATAAAATTTGTCAAAATGTATCCATGTGAGGTCTTGTATTAAAGATTTTATTGTAGGCAATATAATGGTATGATCATAATTTTATTTAGATCTCTAGTTTGTAAACTATGACTTTTGAAGTTTCATAACCATTCTCAAATAGCTGACATAAGCACATTTTAATTGGCGTGGGAAGGAACCAAATAGTCCTCCACCTCAAATGGGGCCAACAACGCAGAGCATACTAGTACGCGAAATATTGACCCGTCTGGATGGACGGTCAGGTCCTCGATCGTGTGGCGGTGTTTTTACTGCGGCTGACGTCGAGATTTGACTGCGAGAGCGAGCCGAAGCAAACTTCAGGTCGCATCGTGACTCGTGAGCCAGAGTCCTGGGGCTGGGAGGCAGAGTTGACTTGTCCACGCGTCATCGATTGATTGGACGTCCGTACGGATGCCGGATGGATGCCGACGTGGCGGCCGACTTTCGAGATGATGAAGGTCACGTGTATACTCACCTCTAATTTGGCGTCTCATTTTTCACGTGTATACTCACCTCTAATTTGGCGTCTCATTTTTTCACTTACGAATACCCTATCTACGTGCTCAGATTTTGGTATACGTACAATTTGCACGTACTCTTGTGTCAATGGCAACTTTTATATTTTTAAGATAAAGGGATTTATTTTCATTCTGCAAATGAAAAAGGCCCCGGCATATACATCGAACCATGTACTACAAAAATTACTACAAAAAGATACTATTATATAGCACAATCTTTATTTTTTTCTTAAAAACTGAATATGTACTGTTTTTTAGCAATGGAAAGTACTAGGTGAGTTAATTTATAGCAGCGGATATACTATATACGATAGAGTTCAATGCGGTTTCTAGAAAGCTCTCGAATCGAGTTTTGACGATCGGTGGTCGGTGAAACTGATTTTGGCTCGTGTTAATTACCTCAGTCACTGTCAGTCACTGTCCGGTTTAAATCAAGCCGGTCCCGCACCTTATTTTAGCAGGTAGTATTCATTCATTACAGTAGTATTGGTAACACACATCACAAGTTTCCTGCCATGGAGGCAGCCGGATGGGAAAAGCAGGTACTATTCATTCCAAATCTCTAATTTGGCATTTCGGTATCTCATTCCTTTAGTTCGATCTCCACGATCAGACATCGATCTCCGGCGCGTGCGAACACGTTCATGTGCGCGCCGGAGATGTGGACGATAGCCCGCCGGCGTAGATAGATCCTGTGTTGGGCCTTTCGATCGGCTACTTCAATTTCTTTCCTCACGTACATGCAGAAGAAGTACCAGCGCTTCTCTTCCACCGTGTGCTCGCCTCTGCATATTATACTAATGATCAGTTTCAGTATTTACGAAGCAATATCAGTTTAATTTCTACGTACACATGCATCAATACGTACGTACAGTTTCTCTTTGCTTCCTTAATCATTTACAGTATGAAATAATTCTGCATGTATATAATATCCAGTCGATAACACTTACTAGGCAGGTCCCATGGGTCGTACCTGTAGATGTCCATCTCTCTTCACCTTGTCCTTGCTTCTTATTAATTAATTACTTCTCTTCCAAAAACCCTGTTCGCTTGGCTTATCATCCGGTAGGTCAAGCGTATTTTCTCTCACAAAGATCACCACCAACAGCCAACCAACGATGCTTTCTCTCACAACATCAGCCAGCCAGACAGCCAGCCGAACAGGCTCAAACTCTTTGGACTGGACGAGAGGGCGACAATCTGGGTGTGGATATATGCTCTCGTGGTACCAGTCGCTGAACAGCAGGTTGAGCTCGCCGTCGTACTTGAACGGCTCCTCCGACGATCCTCTTCCGCCACGTCCACGATCAGCGCTCCGTGCCATGCGCCCACGGCGTCCCGATCTGCCATGACCCTGACATGGTCCAAGCAATCAATCATGCCAGCGTTCAAATTTTAGCTAACTGAAAGAACACAGAAGACAAAGCTTGTTCTTTTTACAGTTTAAAGACAGCTTGTTTTTCGGAACAGAGACGAATTAAGTCTAAAGATTTCACAGACTAAAGAGTCGCATTGCGCACTAGTGCTGGCATGACAGTTACATGTCTGATGCCGTGTGCCAATCAGTAGTGAATCTTCCGTGATAGTTACATGTCTGATGCCGTGTGCCAAATTGCAAGTGGATGACGACGCCGAGCTTGGCGTGGATCGTCTCACTGAACCGGGCGCGGTCGCGAGAATGGTAGGGACCGGTGGCTGGGTTCCTACCGGCCAGCATTCGAGCTCTGCTGGGTTCTAGTTTCTCACCAGAGTTTTCTCCCATTTTCACTGTTCATGCTCCTCTCTTATGGCTAGTGGGTCTTAGATATGGGTACAATAGTGTGTGTGAGTGTGTGCGTGTGTGTGGTGGCGTGAGTTTGTACTTTTATGTTCAGATACTACAGCATATATGCCGTTGAGGAGCTGTAAAAACAAAACTTGGCGCAGTCGTTAGGCTTGGGCCCAGGAACTGCCTGTTGCACTAGTAGTCGTAATTAGGTCCCTCTGTTATCTAGAAAGTCTCGATTTTCATTCTTCAACTTTAAAACCGAACAAAACACATCATTCACATTTGAAACCGTGCATGTTGCATTCCTAAACTGGTTATGAGCGGTTTTGGAGAGCGTTTTGTCTTTTGTTTTTGTTTAATTTAGCCGCATCTTTGAAAAATCATATTAAACTATAGAAAAATCAGAAAATTAAAAAAAAATCAATTTTGCTAGACTCTAGATAAGTAGATCTACAGTGAATATATAATATGACATGCTTTAGTAAAAAGTTTTTTTAATTTCTCTTTAGATCTATGATTTTCTTTAATTAATTGAAATAATTTATAGTTGTTGTTTTATGGTCCAATTAGGTGAAATTTTTATTATGAGCTAATTATTCTATGTTTGAGCTGTAGCAAAATTTCATACTCATTAGATTATGTACAACTTAGTAATAAATTTATTTAGGTCCATGCTTGTTAAATCTAAATAAATCTATAATTAAGTTATACATGATAATGAGTATAAAATTTTTACTACAGCTCAAGCACAGAATAATTGGTCAACCATAAAAATTTCACCATAATTGGACCATAGAAACCATAGCTACAAATTATTTTAATTAATAGCAGAGATTTATAGATATAATCCTACAAAGCAAAAACTTTGTACTAAAGGCTACTATATTACATGTTCACTGTGTATCTACATATTTGGAGTCCAACAAAATTAGATTTTTCATTTTTTTTAATTTTTCGATGATTTACTATGATTTTTTATATTCAGCCGAATTAAATAAAAAAAGACAAAACCGCCTTTAAAATCAATCATAACCAGGTCAAGGGTGAAAGTTGACGGACCTAGAATAGATTTTTTTTTCCTCGTCATAATCATTCCAAATCTACGAGCCCATATTTGTGCATAGGTCAGTTATTTTTGTTTTCATTTTTCTTTTTTATTTGGGCCCAGGTCGAACGGGAGGTGAGCAGCGAGCGGCCGAGCAACAGTGCTCAAATCAAGGAATCATCGTGGAGAAGGGCCTGGCAATCGCTGATTTCGCTAATTTTTCCAGGTAGGAGGATGTACAATCCACTTTGGGCCCAGTGTATGTGCACCCCTACGTCCACTAGGTATATGAGAAAATATGTTTTCATAATGTACTCACTCCGTTTCAAAATATTAGTTGTTTTCGATTTTCGTGCCACAACTTTGACTCGATTTGTATAAAATACATGCAACATTTGTATCTTCAAATAATTTTGTGAAAAAATTAGATTCAAAGATCTTTCTAATGATACTAATTATGTATGATAAATAATAAATATTAATATTTTTTAATATATAATTTATCAAAGTTGTTTCTCGAGAAGCGCAAGTGACAAACATTTTGAGACGCAGAGAGTATTTATTTGATGGCATCAATATTGTTATCATTTCATATAAAGTCACTCAAACTTAAGATAATTTGACTTAGGTTGATTCTAAAAATTTATTTATTTTACAACAAAGGTACTTTAATGAAAGTATGGATTGAATAAAAGTAAAAAACCTAAACCACTACCCTCAAATTTGGTCAATGTCTAAATTACCCCCTAAACAAATATTTGGCTCGATATATATGTCACATCAACTATCTTAGCTGCTCCAATTTACCCCTTAATAAGATTTGTCTTTTCTTTTCTTTATGTGTGAGTTGAGTTTTAATTCCAAAAGTGGTGACGTGATGTTGGACATCATAATTTAAATTTAAAAGCATAACAGATTTTCACCACTATTTCAGCATGCCATGCGCTTTAATACAAATTAATTGAACACTAGAAATACAAAATGTACAAAGAATAGTGATAAAAATTATAATACATTTCTTTAACATAAAATATGATGTCATCTATTCTCTCATCAAATTTGAAATTAAAATCAAACTTGTATGTGGATTAAAAAAAAAAACAATAAATAAATTTGAAGAGTAAATGAATCGAATATTAGTTTAGAGGATTATTTGTACATTGCCCAAACTTGAGGGAGTAATTTGAACTTTTCCCTAAATAAAGATTTTAGACAGTTCATACTGATTTTTTATGTATTCTAAAATCATACATAGTTATTGATTACTCTCAACATATCTAAACCTAATACAATTAGTTTTTGTTTCCAAAAAACAAATGCAGGTCACCTATGTTAATGACACCACAGCTGGTCAGCTTGAACAGCGAAAAGAAAAGTTGGCCCAACTATACTCTAAAGGCCCTGTTGTTAAACTTGCGCCATGTTATTTTCTGCCTACATGAATCTGACTCTTTCTTCATCAACATCAGTCGCCATCAAGATATTGTTTGTGGTTGATATTGTGCTCTTCTTCTTCATCGATGGAGTACTCTATATAAATCTGCCCAGTTATGGCAATGCCTTGGTCTGCACCTCATGCATCCTCCTACAAGTGGCCTTGTGCCTTCTGATTGTCCCGTTGAATACATGCTACACCTTCGCCATCTTCCTCATGTTGTGCCTGATCCTTGTTGTCGCCTTCCTTCAACCAAAAGTTTCAGCATTCAGCAAAGAAGTATGTACTGCCCACCTTCTCCACCGACGATGGCGGCTATCAAGAGAATGATTACTTTAACCATTTATTTGATATATCCAATGGCATTGCCACTTGTGGTGGCCTATTCACCGGGATCTTGGGATTCTACTCCTACATGGAAGGGCCAGTCACCGCAGCAGGCTTCTTTTTCTTCTCCACTGTACTTCTCGGGCTCTATCTGATGATGGTCATAACGACGAGAGCTGTGTCTCCACCCCATGCCGCCTGCCTCGCCATCATGCTCATGGTCCTCCTCTTGGTCACTATCATTACCGCCTCAATCTCATTTTTCACCACTCAGTCACCAATCCAAAAGTTGTAAAGTAGATTCCAATGACAGAAAAAACCTTGCAATGTTCTGAGAGTGCAACCAAAAAAAGGCGGCTCATATAAGTACAATAACACAGGCGCTTCGGTGGATCTAGGCAGGTATTCCTTTTTTTTTTTTTTAAAAAATCCTTGTATGTTTCTAAGATACCGTGTGATATGATACCTATTTGTGTTTTAAATGTAATGTAATTTTACTGGTACAGAGACAACAACATCGTTAAGAATACAAAGCACAATAATTTATCTGAATTCTCCTTTCATTTCTGTTCACTGAACTGTGAGAGCAATACATCTTTACAGGCTGATAGTCATTGTTTGCCATGTATTTTGGAATAGCTTCAGAGCTTATCTAGTAGATTATTATGAAGAAATAGTTTGCCTATCTCATTGGACTTGATTATAACGACTTTAACTGAATCATCATATATGCCAGAAGTAAAAATTACCTACTCAATTTCAAGAAGGAACACAAAAATTACTTACTCAGTATCAAGGAGACAGAGGTAAGAGCAAAATATTTGATTGTTGTCCTTGTGGTGATTACCGAGATCTGTATTCTATACGTGTTCACAGTCTTGTCACTTGCCAAGTTGTGACAGCACGCCATGGAGGCATAACCACCTGACAGAGGAGTTGTTCATGACTCATCAGACAAGATATACTGTGTTGACAACTTAAGGCATAACCATTAGAGATCAATGGCAGGGATGAGAACTTAAGGAAGCAGAACATTAACATCGTAATCTTACAAACGTGGCTTTAATGGTACTGTAAAAAAAAAACCAGTACTAGACTCCAAAATATCCATGTCATATATTTTTATATGTTGTGTTGCACAAATACTTCAGAATAGCTGCAGTAATGCAAAGGAGCAAGAACATGAAACTTTAACGGAGCTGCAGACCTTAGTGGCTTAGTGCACGCATAGCTCTATTGTAAATAGAACTTTAGTACAAGGGTATATCTGCTATATGTAGTATAACTGTATGAAGCTGTATGTGGTATACCTGAATCAAGCTGTAATGTGCTATACAGCCATATACAGTATTCATCCTCATTACTGTACTTGGTAAAGAAAGCAAGCAGCGTAGCGTAGCATGAGCTGATGAAGGCATCAACTAGTGTGAGCAGAATATTATCAGGCAGCAGCGCGGATCGAGTAACAGCAAACCAGTACGTAAGCCAATTTTGAATATTTAGCGCAAACACAAACGGGACAAATTGGCAGCGCGCCCAATATATATCCATATCCTCTACTGCTGGCAGCTAAACCATCGCAAGCAGCAATCTCACCTGCTGTTACTTTCCACTCCCAGCGGCGTCGTGAACCGGTTCCTTGCCCTCGTTGTTGGCGGATTGGCGGTGATGGGGTTGCTCCTCATCATTTGACCCTGGCTAGTCAGTCCCGCGCCGGGCGCAAACCATGGAAATCGAAT
The DNA here is from genome assembly GCA_015847255.1 of Hyparrhenia diplandra. NCBI lineage: Eukaryota > Viridiplantae > Streptophyta > Magnoliopsida > Poales > Poaceae > Hyparrhenia > Hyparrhenia diplandra. The sequence goes on along the minus strand of JADLZK010012359.1, from coordinate 163,208 downwards.
AGTCGGCGATTTGACGACAAGGACTGCATTCAGATCATGGGCAGCAGGAGTAATCCCTGCTCCGGTGGTGTCGCCGTCGCGGGCACCTCACCGCAGAGGACGGTGATCGAGGAGGAAGAGCGGGGACTGAAGCGAGGAGGTGTGGAGCAGAGAGAAAAATTCCAGAATGGTTGGGGACAGAGGACGGGAGGGAGGGCTTTTGCAGGGAAAGGGCGGCCGAATCAAAGCGGACGGAACAAGATCAATCAATAAAAACAATGGCGGACCAAACGAAACGGAAAATGATGGCCGGACCAAGAGCAGACCGTCGTCGGAGAAGCAAAGGCAGGCAGGCATTTAATAATAAATAATAATCCCGCGCGCATGGGCCTTATCTATCCGCTGATCAGCTCCCTCGTGGGCTTATCCGTCGACGTTCCTCCCGTCTCGGGCGCCCTGGTTGCACCGCGCTCTATCCCTCACGAACGCGGCTTGCGTATCTTATCTACCCGCTCGCTCCCTCCCTCCCGTCTCGCGCGCCCTGGTTGCACCGCGCTCTATCCCTCACGAACGCGGCTTGCCTATCTTATCCACCCGCTCGCTCCCTCCCGTGTCGCGCACCTAAGGTTGCGCCACGCTCTGTCCCTTGCCACTCCTCTAATCCACTTAGGGGGTAATTAGCAGCACCGGCCAATCGTGCGGGCGTCCAAAGAGGATGGACACGGCAAGAGGATGGACACGGCTGGCCTACCTTATCCATATGTATGCTGCCTCCCTAAGAGCAAAGCCAATAAGCTTAAGCTTGGATAAGCTTAGTCAACCCATACAACAAGCTAGTCTCTTCTACTATGAACTATATTTTTTATTTCCATGGGAGCCATTTTATTTTTAATTTTTAAAGTCCATCTTCGTTACTCGTTGGTCCCAAACACCTGCTCACCCAAGCACACCGTCATCTTGTGGCCTTTCCTAAGGTTATTTTTAATTTTTAAAGTCCATCTTCGTTACTCGTTGGTCCCAAACACCTGCTCACCCAAGCACACCGTCATCTTGTGGCCTTTCCTAAGGGAGCACGTGCTAGTGGCAGGACCCATAGCCTAGGCAAATGTGCAAGCGCTCGGCACTGCATGGGGGCACCAAACTGCTCCTTTCACCCCCTTTTCTCTCTCTTCCAGCTAGGATTATGGTGACATGTCTTGGTTGTAAGCCAAGTGACGTGGCCCTATTGTGCCTGCTCTTATCTATCGACACTCCTCCTATGCCGCACGCCCAGGCTGCACAATGCTCTATCCGTCGCCACACCTCCATGCAATGTCATGCCCTACTCTGAGATTCGGAGCGGCGACACCTAGAGCGGCGAGATCCGATCACTTCCATCCGAGTACCATATGATGCATGCGAAGAGCAGAAAAGTTTGGAAGGCAAAAAAAAAAAAAAAAAAAAAAAAAAAAGTGCGTGCAGTTTAGCACTCGGCGAATGTGACCTTTGCCGAAAGTGAAGCCTAAATACGCTTGGCAAAGAAACCCCTCGATACACACCATTTGCCGAGAGTGGGTTGTCGAGAGTCAAACGACCCACTCTCGGCAAAGGGAGAAGGCGCCGACCTGCACCGATACCTTGATATTTTCCGAGCGGGCTTGGTTGTGGCACTCGGCAAAGATCATTTGCCGACCGCCCCTCTCGGCAAAGGACCCCCTTTGCCGAGTGCCCGGTATCCTGCTCTCGGCAAAAGATTGACCACTCGGCAAAGGTGGCAATCCGGTAGTGAATATGTTATGAGGCAAGCCAAGGACATATGAGCAACCAAGCAAGCCCAAAGAGACCTAGATCATATATACAATACCACCAATAGAGAGGTATACATGTGAATTAGAAAGCAAGTTTGTTTTTACTTGAAAACCACTCTTGCTCACTACCGGATTTCTGCACGTTCCCGTGGGAAAATTCTTTCCCGTGAGCTAAGAGGAAAAAATCACGGGAAATAACAAGATATCCCGTGAGCCACCGTGAAACATCACAGAAAGAAAATACCCACGGGATATCTAATTTCCCGTGATGGACAAACTCACGGAAATCTCCCAACCCTTTCCCCGTGAGATGGGGGCTCACGGAAAGGGAACGGCCGTCGGCCCAAAATTTCCGTCCCCTCCGTCCACCCTTTCCCGTGAGGCCTCCGTCTAGCCGACGGGAAAGACTTTCCGTGAGCCGTCTTTCCCGTGGGCTAAACAAGAGGCCTTTGTGAAAGGGCTCCATTTCCCGTGAGCGGTACCCCGCCACGGAAAGACGCCACGAAAATTTTTTTTTAGATTTTCATCTTCAAACTTTTTCTACACTTGTTGCACATCATATGGCACTCAATATTAAAGTTTGGTGAATTATTGACTTTATTTGATATATTTAGGTAATTATTCTCTTTTATGGGAATTTATGAAATAAGGCCAAATTTGAACTACAAAGTGCTTCAATTTTTTGAAAAAAAATAGTAGAAAATTTATATTCCTCATACTCAACACAATGTAAGACCTTGCATTTAAAAAATAAATAACGAAATGAACATCTTAATACGAAATCATGAACGTTAATCCCCTGCTCGAAAGTGGTTTAACAATTCTAGAAAATAAACCGATGTGCAAAAAATCATGAAATTTGATAATATGTCATGATATCTTATGCCGAGGCTATGATAAAAACTGGAAACGTTTTCGCTGCACGTTGGCACGCACGATGTTCACAAGCTCCAACATCTACGTAGAAGTTTCATGTTTGTTGAGAATGATCCAAAGTGATTTCATGTCGATGTGGCGGTCAAGTTGTGGTTTGGCTACTGAAACCTTTTCTATATGCAAATGCACCTTAGATATTGTGTCATGTCTATTTTCAAGAATTTTTGGATTATTTTGGTAATTATTATAATTTTTTTTTGTTGTAGTTAAGTAAATACAATTTTGAAAAAAAAAGAGATAGAACCACATGAAATAATGGCCATTTTTTTCGCGCAAGGATCAATTATGTATGGGTGAGTGTATGTTATAAGGTATTTTTGAAGTAATCTTGATCAAAGTTTGAAAAGATATATGTTACAAAAAGAAAGAGGGGGTAATAAATTTAATTTCTGAAAATTATCTTTTCCGTGAGCGACCTACGGAAAGGGATGAGATATCCCGTGAGCTTATCCCGTGCTCACGGGGAAAGAGACAGTGGGACCCGCCTCACAGGGAGCTTGCAGTGGTTTTTTTAACTCTTTTTTTTTAATTTCTGAAATTTATCTTTCCCGTGAGCAGCCTACGGGAAAGGGATGAGATATCCCGTGAGCTTATCCCGTGCTCACGGAAAGAGAAAGTGGGACCCGCCTCACGGGAGCTTGCAAAGATTTTTTTAACTCTTTCCCGTGATGGATCTTGGGGATCACGGGAAAGGAGGAGTCTTTCCGTGACCCCCGCATCCATCACGGGAAAGAGTTTTTTTTTTAAAAAATTAAGTCAACCCGACCAGCTCCCCCACCCCATCTCTCTCACTCGAACACACACACACACACACACTCGCCCACGACGCCCGGCGCCGCCCGACGCGACGCCGACGCCCGCCGCCTCCCCGGCCGGCGCGCCCGCAGCCCGCCCGCCCGATGCCCGGCGCCGCCCGGCAGCCCCGCCCCCCCGCCCGACGCCCGGCGCCCGGCAGCCCCTCCCCGCCCGACCGCGCGGCCGGGCCGGGCCGGAAGGAGGGGGAGGGGGGGGAGGGAGGAAGGAAGATGAGATGAGGAGGAGGGGGAAGGAAGAAGAAGAAGGGAGGAGGAAGAAAGGAGGAGGAGGAGGAAGGAAGGAAGGAAGGAAGGAGGAGGAAGGAAGGAGAAGGGAGGAGGGGGAAGGAAGGAGGAGGGGAAGGAAGGAGAAGGGAGGAAGGAAGGAGGAGGAAGGAAGGAGAAGGGAGGAAGGGGAAGAGAGGTCCCGACGCCGCCGTCCCGACGTGCGTGCCCCGACGCCGCCGCTGCGCCGGCACACCTCGCACCGCCCGTCCCGCCCGCCGTCGCCGCCTTCACCTTCACGCATTGTTGGCCATCGTGCCCTGAATGTTATTGTCGCCATCGTGCCCTCGATGTGATTGTCGGCCATCGTGTCCGCGTGTGCTTTGTTTGTGGTATTGAAAACCTCCCCGCGGGGAGGTTCTCCGCGAAATTTTCAACCGATCCCGTGTGTTTGTTTTATGCGAGAGGAGCCCTCCGGAGTAGAGTTGAGTGCCTTGCCGAGCCGGCCGGAGTCCCTTGACGGCCCTGATCTTCTTCCTCGCCGGCCAGCCTTGTCTCCACCACGACCCTAGGTATGACCCCTCCTTCCGTGTCATGGTCGTTGCTAGATCGCAGCTTCGCTTAGGCGTCTCCCGTTCGAAGAGATACGGTTAGAAGTATGCGCATCCCCGCATACCTATAACCGTATCCGCTTCTCGAATTGTCCACGTTTTTGACAGCCCAAGGATGCGTAGATGAGGTTAGTTCCATGCTCCACTCCTCGCTCGATTCATAGTTTCGGCAAAGATCTCCCCTGTTGTTCTTGAATACGACTCCCCCTCTCGGGGAGGACGTGTATTTGGAGAACAAATGGAGGTGCTACCAAATTCTATCTCGAATAGGAGTGGAGCATGGAACTGACCTCATCTACGCATCCTCGGTGGGATTAGGACCTATCTTCACCTATTAGATGGTAGGATCGTTGTGTAGATGCACTGCATTCTTATATTCTCGCGCATATGATAGACAATGGATGACCGTGAGTGGATATACAATGGTTGGAGGAGTTTTGGAGATTATGACCCTGAATGGGTTAGGAAGAGCAGTGCTTTCGTAGATAAAGCTTTTCAGAATGCTCGAGGTGCGAGTAAGGTTTGGTGTCCATGCAAGAAATGTGAGAATAAAAAAAGGCAAAGTAAGGAGGACATGTCTAAACATCTTCCCAAGTACGGATGGACGGATGGCTATAAGCGGTGGATCTTCCTTGGTGAAACCGAGCGTATGAGAGATGAGGTCGTGAGGCAACGCATCGATGATCTTGCTTCTGATGCCGGGATAGGAGACATGATAGATGACTGCTGACACTTGTTATCATATAAATTTATTAATTAGATAAACATGAGAAAGGGGTATAAATCATAATAACAACCTAGAATAGGGTGTCACTAACATATTTCCACCAGTTTTGGTAAAGTTGTGAATTGCGTGGACTAAAAGAAAAAACACCGAGTCGCGGCGAGCCGCATGCGACTACGCGACGTAATACAATCCAACCCCGAGAAAGACTCTAGAAGGCTCGGACTAATCCCGACGTGATCAAGACTTAGCACCCAAGAAAACATCATCTAGAAGACTCCGGAAGCCACGACGCGCCGCGGGACCCGTGGGCCACACTGCGGGCCGACCGCCCAAATAGGAGGCCGAGCGGCCTCCCCTCCGCCACGTCGCCGCCCGCCTCCGAAAGCTTCTCCAACCGCCTCTAAGACGCAATCTAATCCGCTCGTTTAATGTCGGTTTGATCCGAGGGCGACGGTGGAGTACGAGTTGTATCTAGGTCAAACCACGGCACCTCCTCCTCCTGACTATATAAGGAGACCCTAGACCCCCTTTCGGATCATCAAGTTCTCAAGTTCATCAACGCTTCAAGATCCAAGTCATCAATCCCACGCTCTAGAAACACCGCTTTAGGAAGAGTAGCAATCAAGATTAGATCTAGTAGGAAGGGAGAAATCCGCTCTCGACCGTCGGAGGCCGGCTCAAGATCGGGCCTCGTTCTTGTAAGTTCTTCATTGTAAGTAGTCTTCAAGTTCCGCACGTTCTTAATATGAATATCTTGATCATGTTTATATTCGAGATTATTTGTTCTAGTGTTTACTTTGATTACACGTTTAGCATAGTTGAATTACTATTATGTTCATGCATGGATTCGTATAGCGCTCATCTATTAATATTATGGGTGAGTGGTAGAGACGATGTAATCGTGGTGATTAGATCTTATTTGCTGCGTTTGCACCCTATATGCCGGGTCGTGTGGTAGATCGTGGTGGTGACGGCACCATTGAGTCCTTTTGCAATCCATCCCCGTATGTAGGACTAGCGGATGATATTATTCGGGTTGTTCTAAGTTTCGGCCTTAGTCTTCACGGATTACGTCCTCATGTGTGGATTTAATTAGTCTTTCTTCGATGATTGTTAGATGTATTGCACTAATCAAGTAGATCCTAACTTATAGTTTAGAGTTACATATTGGAGTTTCTAATGCTAGCTAGCCTATGAATTGCTATCGTCCCACCGTTTGACACTTTCTACTTGCACACCGGATATGACTTGGTTGAATCTATTTATCGAACTTTTATCATTATCTTTATTGTAAACTTTGATCCCTGTTTATGTAATTGATAGATTTAATACTTAAGCTTTGCATACGAGAGATGATTAAGATGTTTAGTACACACATGCATAGTTAATTCATGATAGTAGACTTCTTTCCCCTGTGGTAGAATATAAATTCAATACACAGTTCTTACTCACGGTTAAAATGCTACAATGGTATATTCATATCCGTAAACTTGCGGATACCCAGTTTATTTATTCACTTATTGAGAAGTTTATCAAGGCATAGTACGAATATTTTATTCTTTGCATATTAGTAGTTTAACTATAGGGATGACAACCTTTTCGGATATGCTATGAACTCGCAATGAATTATTTATTTTAGTTTTATCCGAAGCAACATCGATATTTATTTTTGGCGCCATTGCTAGTGATAGGTTTATATCTGTTTCTAGTTAGTGACGTTAGAAATACCAACAATGACTTTCATGCCGGAAACTTTGAGCAAGGACTTAGGGATGAGGGGGGAGGAGGAGCCAGAAGAAACCGCAAAGGCCTATTATACCATGTTGGAGGTGGTACAGAAACCCCTTCACGACTATTGTGAGGTCTCCAAACTAGATGCCATTTCACGCCTTATGGACTTGAAGGCCCGATGCAATATTAGTTGAGACGGCTTCATCGACATGTTGACGATCTTTGGGGGCTTGCTTCCGCGAGGTCACGTCTTTGCCAAAGAACATGTACGAGTCGAAAAACTCCTCAAGGTACTCAAGATGCCATACGGCGGATACATGCTTGTGAGAACGGGTGCGTCTTATTTAGGAAAGAGTACAAAGATGATACGACCGGTCCAAAGTGTAAATCCTCAAGGTTCATAGAGGTAGACCCCGGTGAAGACGGTGAGAAGAGGCAGCTTAAGGTCCCCGTGAAAATCCTACGGTACCTTCCCTTCTGGACCGAGGTTACAACGGATGTACATGACCGAGGAGTCTACGAAACAAATGACATGGCACAAAGATGGGCGTCGCTACAATCCGAGATAAGATGGTACACCCATCCGATGCGAAAGCATGGACCCATTTCAACAATATTCATCCCGACAAAGCTATGGAGGCTCATAATGTGCATGTTGTCGTGGGCAAATGAGATGGGTTCAATCCTTATGGAATGATGGCTGCCCCATACACTTGTTGGCCTGTATTTGTTATCCCATTTGAATCTCCCTCCGGGTATGCGCTTTCAACAAAAGAACATTCTTTTGTCTTTGATAATTCCCCGCCACCCGAAAATAAAATGGGTGTGTTCTTAGAGCCCGTGATTGATGAATTGATCAAAGGTTGGAATGAAGGGTTTTGGACGTCTACGGCCAGAGCTTTGAAGAGAAATTTCGGGATGTGCGTGTGGTACCACTACTCCCCTGCATGATTTCTTGGCGTATGGGATATTCTGTGGGTGGTGTGTGCACGGCAAGTTCCCTTGCCCAATATGCAAGGCGGTTTGTGGAGGTTCACTTGGTTGAAGAAGGGTGGCAAGTATTTTGCGTTCGACAAGCATCGGCAGTTCCTCCCTCCCGACCATGCATCCGGGCTAGATAAGAAGAACTTTACGAAAGGTCTCCAAGTTCTGACTCCGAACCGGAGATGATGACATCTGGCGAGGTACGTGCTCAAGTGGATTCTCTTGTGGGTGATGAAAAGGGTGTCTTTGTGGGTTATGGCGAGGATCATGCATGGACTCACAAGTCGATTAGAGAGGCTCCCCTATTATGATGACCTTCTTCTTCCACATAACCTTGATTTAATGCATACTGAAAAGAACATCGCCGAGTATTTTCTTGGAACATTCATGGAAACTAGCAAGTCAAAGGACAACGTTAAGGCTAGAATTGATTTGGCGAGTTGTGTGACGAGACCGAAGCAAGAAATGAAGCCTCCTAGCAATGGCAAGAGATGGAAAAAACTAAGGCCGATTACGTGTTGAGCAGGCCCCAAAGGAGGGAAGTAATTTGCAATGGTTTCGAAATTAATGTTCCCCGATAGGTATGCAAAGAAATCTGAGGAGGGGAGGGAACTTATCTACTATGCGAATCAATGGGCTCAAGAGTCATGACTACCACATATGGATGGAGCGGCTTCTTCCAGGTGATGCTTCGAGGCTATGTCCCCGATCATGTCCGGCATGTGATGGCGAGTTGAGCAATTTCTTTCAAAGCAACTTTGTGCTAAAGAGTTATCTCGGACCACACTAGAAGAAATGGAAAAAATGGCATCCGTGTTGGTCCGTAAGGAGAAGATATTTTTGCCAGGGCTTCTTCGTTCCGATGGTGCATTTGATTTTGCACCTTCCATACGAGGCAAGGGTGGGTGGCCCCCGATTTCGTTGGTGCTACGCTATTGAGAGAGTTCTCAAGCATGTTCGGTCCGATTTGTAAAAATAATTGTAAGATTGAGGGTTCCATCGCGAAGCAAAGGTTCGGCAGAGGTGTCGACTTCACATCAAAATACTATGGTGACAACCTTCCTAGCTCGCATTATCCACCCCCCTCGTTACAATGCCGATGAAAATGAATCAACCCTCGGCCTTTTCCAAGGAGAACTAGGGCGTGCAAGTGGTTCAAAAATAAAGATCTTGACAAATCCAGAGTGGATCAGTATAATGAATTATATACTTTTCAACCTAGACGAAGTGCTTCCTTACAGTAAGTCACAACTCTAAGCATAGAACCCACTTGTCTTCTAGTACTTAATATTCTGCATCCAACCCTTTTGTCTCTCGTTGGTATAGGAAATTTCAAAGGCAATTCTGGCGTCAACGAACGCCGCCTGAAGCACATGAATTGGACGCCCTGCTTAGACAGGGTGTGTTGACACCTTTTATGCTATGTTTTTATGTGTCAATTAAATATGTAATAAGGGTATAAAAAGAATAAAATACATAGAATAGGTATTATACTAACTAAGTTCCACGAGTTTTGGTGAATTATATTTTTTCAGGGACTTAACAATTAAACGCCGGAAAACTTAGAGAAAACCCCTACATAATAAAAGGAATTGCCAAAGAAGGATTTCGACCGAAAAAGTGAACTAAAACATTCTAGAAGACACCAAAGACACCAGGAGAGACCTGACACCCTGGGCCCACCCTGGCCTGGCGGCCGCCAGAGAAGATTTGGCCGACCGCCAGGTGGGGCCAGGATGTCAGCCTCATCTTCCTAGGTCGGTTTCTAACCGACTTTGTGGTTGTATCTACACCGTTGTTGAAGTCGGTTTGATCCAAGGGCCAGCATTCATCTACCAGGACTATATAAGGAGGGTCCTACCTCCGACCCATAGGCATGAAAATCATTATTCATCATACTCGGCTTTGATCATAGCTAGAGCCATACCTCTCTAATTAGAAGAGAGCTAGATCAAGTTGAGAGAGATTAGTAGAAAGTTGAGAGATAGATCAAAGAACTAGTTCTAGTTCTAGATCTGTTCTTGAGAGATAGAAAGTAGAGTTGAGGAGAAGTAAGGAGAAGTGCCGGATCTGGGGTGACTCTTCTACGCTTGTACCTCTGGGATCAAAGGCTTCATTGCAATTGATCTTGAGACTTCTTTGGCAGGATCAACCTTATATTTGAGTAAGTATACTTATTTATATTTCTTTCGGTTTATGACTCATTAGAGTACTTTGATTCTTGTCGCTCTTGAATTGAAGTTGTTACCCCTAGTGTAGACGTGGTGTTTATACTAGATAACTCATAAATACACCCTACTTGCCGGATCGTGGTAGTTCGTGGTAGTGACAAGTACCATTGATTCCTTTGGATTCCACGTCCCGTAAGATAGGACACGTAGGACATAGTTCTTTGGGAATAGTAAGTTTCGACCTTACTTTCCTTTTGAGTACGTCCCCATTAAGAAATATCTTTAAGCCTTATAAGAGTATAAACTAGACAACCTTAGAATTCTTCTCACCTTTTATCCTGAACTCCGTTCCTTGCTACTATCTCGGTGTTTAGTTACTGTTTCATTAGTCTCACACCATTCTCTCTCGTGGATTCGATAATTAAAACCCTCCCGGGTGAAGTGCTCATCGTTTACGTTAAACTGCAGACTATACAAATTATAAATAATTACGTAGGATAACTTTTACCAACAGGGTGCTGGCAATGGAAAACCTGATTTCATTAGTTGGTTCAAATGCCAGGTACTGTCCAATTCATGTTAAATAACGTCTCGTTTGATATGCTAACGAACTGTCTCATTTCATTTATCCTGCTTGAGCTTGCAGGCACTGACCGATCCGGGTATGCATCCCGAGCTCATACAGGTTGCCAATGGCTTTGAGACCAGGGTTAGGTCATTTACCGGTTATGACGTGAATGGATATCGCTACCACACAACGAGCTATGAGCAGAATCGACCAAACCGAAAAACCACAAATACCGGAGTTTTCACTAAAGGTGATGATGGAACTAGCACTAAAGGTTATTATGGAAGAATTGAAGAAATATACGAGCTCCATTTCCCCGGCTCTAAACGGCTTGCTCCTGTCGTGTTTAAGTGCCATTGGTTCGATCCTGAAATAACAAATTCGGACCTCGAACAACTTGGGATTGTTCAGATTCGACAAGATTCCCAGATGGCCGGAGATGATGTCTACATTGTGGCTCAACATGCCACACAAGTTTATTATCTCCCATGGTGTTGCCAGGACGACGAGCGGCTTAAGGGTTGGGATGTTGTGCAGAAGGTATTGCCACACGGTAGACTACCTGTCCCAAACAGGGACGATTACCATTTTAATGCAAACACATATGAGGGAGAGTTCTTCCAAGAAGAAGGGCTACAAGGTAAATTTGTGATAGAAATAACCGGGCCCAACGAAATGGAAGTAGACAATGAAAGTGTTGTTGATGATGAGGAGGACGAGGAGGTTCGAGATGCGAAGGACTTACAGTTACTTGAGAAATTACTTAAGGACAAATGCAGTGTTGACGTCGTTCCTCCTCCCATGGATCCTGCCAATCTTCATATGTTGGAAGACGTAGACATGGATGATAGTGATCATGAGGATTATGATCCGACAGTGCGAAATCGTGACAGGGATGAGGATTATTTCTAATACATGTAATACTATGCATCTCTTAATAATTATGTTCTGATTATTGGTTTTTCATCTCTTCATAATTATGTTCTATTTAATTTTGCATTTTTACTAATTATGTACATCTAAATTGCAGGTCATTCAAAAAGATGCCTCGAACGAATGTCCTCAAGAAAATGACCAGGAAATTCAAAAGTGTAGCCTCGCTAGGGCAAGGGCAACAGGAAGGGGAAGCGTCAGAGCCACCACCACCGCCACAGGGTAGGGGCAGGGGCAGGCGTCGTGCACCCCGACCACCATCGCCACCACCAGTGGTGCACGAGGAGGAGGAGGAGGAGGAGGAGGAGGAGGAGGAGGAGGAGGCGGAGGCGGAGGCGGAGGCGGAGGACGTGGACCTCTCGGCGTCGCAGCACGCGGACCGCTCGGCGTCGCACCACGCGGACCGCTCGGCGTTACACCACGAGGAGGGGACTAGCCGAATGCGGGAGGGGGTTCCTCTTCCTCTGCTCAGAGGCGTGTCTACTTGCGAGGCCCCTCCAGACTCCCGGATCGACTACCTGCTGAGGACCAGAAACCGACCATAAGACCAGTACAGCCAAGGTAATTTACTTTACACTATAGCACTACTTTCTTATTTTTCAGGTTTCAAAATCGTAATAGGAACTAATAGTTATTCTTGATCATTTGGGCAGGGGTTTTATTGTCACCGCCAACTCGGTTAAAGGACGCCTTCCCGCCAGCATTCTTGGTATTCTGGTCAAGAAGCACTACCCTGGCTATGTTACCATCGATGGAGTAGAGCATGCTGTCACGTCGTTCCACCAGTACGTGGACTTTGAGGACAACTATGATGACGATGGCTTAAAATATAGTAACAAGGCAGTGCGTGTGATCAAAGAGTTTTTTGTAAGTCTATGTCGCACTGTAGTGTACAAATACATCGCTTCAAATTCTAATGTTAGAAATAATGACTTATTACATTGCTTCTATGTGTAGAAATACTTCAAGGTCGAGGAGGGATTCGAGGAGGAGGCGAATGAAGTGGCTCTAAACGCCTTGTTTCAAGCTTGTGTCGGACATGTGGTACGAGGCACGCGGCCGGACCGTCGGGGCGTGGTGACGCGACATCACGACAAAAAAGGAGGCTCGATAAGGAGGAATGGAAAACGATGAATCTGACCAAAGAACAATACATGGAGGTAAATATTGAATGGTCATACTAAGTTTAATTATGCTTAATGTGATTTTTATAATATGTGTTATACTTGGTGTCCTGTAGGTGATTCCGCAGTGGTGCTTGTTGCATAGGCGTTGCTGGGAGCTTCAGGTGGACAAGTGGGTCGATACAAATTATGAGGAGGTCCACAACGACTACCGAGAACGGCGTGCCATGATGCCAGGTGTACCACACCATCAAGGCAACCTTAATCTCGCGGCCTACCAAGTTAGATATGTAAGTGTTATCCAATTCTTAGTTTCTGATGTGCAACTCAAAACTTTCTAAGCATTCTACTTTTCTTTTTCTCACACAGGAGGAGACACATGGCGTGCCAATCAGCACGCTCGAGGCCTTTGCTTGCTCCCACACGGGCAAGTTTAAAGATCCCGCGGTCGTCTTCAACCCTGAGGCTGGGCCCGAAGCTTACACCAACCCGACCGCCTACGAGAAGATCAGTAGGTACACCGAAGTCGCGAGGGAGATGTATGGAGAAAGCTTCGATCCCCGCGGCCACGACATTCAGGGGGACATCGCCATGATCGCCGGAGGAGGCAAGAAGCACGGGCGGTACTATTTGGGTGATAGCGTTATCAACCCGCACAACACAAAGAAGCTATCTGAGCTCCGAGCACGCTCGGGGGGCCCGGTGATACGCGAGCGGCCAACCACTTACCAGGCTACGGTCTCCAGACTTGAGGTTTATTTATTTTTATTTAAGGTTCATTTATCGTTACATACTCTTTCTCCGTGTTCTAACTTTGTGTTGAAATAGGCCCAGATAGAGGAAGAGAGGAAGCGACGGGAGGAGGCTGAGGAGAGGGAGCGGGCAAGGGCTCAAGAGCAAGAGAGGGCTCGAGCGGAGCAAGAGAGGGTCGAGCAAAGCACCAGGAAGAGCATGGAAGCTCTCCTAGCATACCTCCAAATAAGTGTTGGTGGCCAGGTTGGTGTGCAGCTGCCACCGGAGATCGCCTTCCCGCCACCGCCCGTCTTCGTCCCACCGCCCGTCGTCGTCCCACCGCCCGTCTACGGTCAGCCGTCGATCTTCCCTCCACCGCATGGAGCCTCTCCTGTGAGTTTGTCTCCCGTAACTCGAAATATGCATATATGAATGTGAATGGATATGATCGGAGTTTTGAATGCACCATGAGATGTGCACGTGGACATGTGGTTGTCGGCCATCGAGCCGTTGTTTTCTTGCGGGTTGGAAACCCCCTCCGTGCGGGGAGGTGCTGCCGAAATTTCTAACTATTTCTCTTCTTTTTTCAAGTTAATAGAATCTACCTTGAATTTTGTCTCACAAATTTCTAACTATTTATCTTTGCCTACGTGCGTGGATAATTCTCATGCCTCGAACCCAACTCGAACCAATCTCAACCGGACGCTTGGGAATGCGCTTCGGAAGGTTGGAGGCCGTGGCCGAAATTTGTCATGATTTAGGTTCAAAACTTGTGCACTTGAACTTGTGAACTTGGATTTTATGTGAGTTTGTGAACTTGTGGTTGCACTCATGGACATGTGGTTGAACTTGTGACTTGGTTGGATCTTATGTGATATATGTGGTATTATGGATTTATCGAGCAATATATGTGATATTATGCAATCTGTGGTGTGTATATATATATTTATATGTGTCTATTATGTGCTGGAACAAAAAAAAAAAAAAAAAAAAAAAAAAAACCAATTTCCGTGAGTAGCTCACGGGAAAGAGGCCAAACCTTTCCTCGTGAGTGGAGGCGCTCACGGGAAATTGGCCAAAATATCCCGTGAGCGCAATGCGACTCACGGGGAAAGAGGTCGATATCCGTGAGCTACTCCGTTACGCTCACGGAAATCAGCCCAAAACGCCGTTTTGTGGAACAAAGCCACGTAGGCCATAACGGGTTCCACACCCTCCCCCGTGTTTGACGACGCCCCGAGCTAAATAGGATCACGGAAAGCCTTTCCCGGGGGTAGTTTCGGTGTTCACGGGAAAGAGTTATTTCCCGGCCCCTTAGTTCCGTGATCGATATCCGTGATTTACCCCGGGAAAGCCTTTCCCGGGTAAAGGACCTATCCGTGAGCATGGGCCTCACGGGAAATCGCGCAGTTCCGGTAGTGGCTGTAAACCAAGGCAGAAGAAAGATTATTAATTTGCACAAAATGGGATGATGCCTTTTGTAGTGTCCCATGTTAAATAAAATTTTCAGTCTTATAATCAGAATTCAATAGAAGATGCATATGTTATGGACCTATAAATAAAGGTATTATTTTTTAAACCATTTAGACACCCAAATTAGCGCCAGCGTTGTACAGTGTCATTCTAAAAAAAAATAATGTTACCATCAGTTTGTACCCAAACAACGCCATCATGACATAAAGAATTACTACTACACTTCAGTAATATACTAATGCTGTACTATGGTCCAGACGTCAGTACCAAGGCTGTCCAATCTCTTGTAGTCGCGGAAAGGAAGTCCAATCTCCTGTAGTCGCGGAAAGGAAGAAAGCTCTGCTCGCCCATCAGCGGCCTTATCCTCCGCGGAGACCAGCCGCCCGATCCTCCCGGGCCGCATCTCCACCGTCCATCCGTCATGCTCTGCGCAAGGGCCCTCGGCCTCTCCGGCTCGCCGGAAAGAAGGGTTTCTTATCCGATAGAAGAGGGCCACCGCTCCATCGCCGGTACCCTCCCCAGCACCACTACCGTGAAATGTGGCAGCTGATTTGATCGCCACAAACCAGGACAAGCAGTAGACGCCAAAAACCAAGCCAATTCCATTCCTACGACAGTACGACACTCACCTCGCCCCGCCGGCACCCTTTTCGGTCCCGCCGGCGACGTCACCGGCAAGTACCAAACTGCCCCTGCCTCACGCGCTGCGTGGCTTCTATAAGGGCGTGCCTTTCCTCCACAAGATTCTGCCAAAAAGATCCCCTCGAATTCCCACGCCCGCTCGCCCAATTCGTCGGTCACCATCGGGCTCTCTCTTTCTCGCCGACACCGCCACTGCATCCCCGGTTGTAAATCCTAGGACGCGGCTGGCGGGCGTCCGTCGTTGCTATAAATAACGGAGCCGTAGCCCGTAGGTGGAGGCAGCAACTTCGCGCCGGGGAAGATGGAGAAGGAGAACGATGACACCACCGATGCGGGTAGCACCTGTCCCGCCGCCGCCGACCAAGCAGGCTCCTCCTTGGCCGCCGCCAGCGGCTCGCACTGCTACTTCCTGAGGTCGTCAATGACCCGGCGGCCTTCCGCGAACAGCTCCACCGCCACTTCGAGCGCCTGCCGCTGAGGTCTACCGCTGGCGGCGGCTCGTACTACCACAGTGACATTGAGGAGGTCTTTGATCGTCTCATGGAGAAGGGAATCCCCGAGGTCGTGAACGAGCCGGCAGCCTTCTGCGAACTGCTCCACCGCCACTTCGAGCGCCTGCCGCTGAGGTCTACCGCTGGCGGCGGCTCGCACTGCCACACTGACATCGAGCAGGTCTTTGACTGTCTCATGGAGAAGGGAATCCCCGACAGTGGCGGAGCCAAGGGGTGGTCCTCGTGGGCACAGGACCACCCTGAGTTTTGGGCCAAAGTTCATTAGCAGATCGTTTTCTTCACGAGCTCTGCCTCTGTTGTGGGCTTTGGCTAGTCGCCGGCCGGACGCCGAAGAGTAGCAAACTAGCAGGTAGCAACGCATCACGACATATATACGTTCGTGATGTCCTTCATTTATCCAGGTTTAGTCCTATTTATTTTTCTATCTATATCTCAATTGATTGAGCCCTAAACAGAGGACGTTGCATGGCTATTCAGTACCGACGGACAGTCATAGTTAGATAGGCAAAGTGTACAAGCTTAAGGGTATGCAAAAACTGATTTTTTTTTTTTTTTGTGTGCAAGTGCAACTCTGACTTATTTTATTTTAATATTGATTTTGTTGTATGCAAGTGTTGAAATAATATTTTCCACAATGACCTTTATCAAGAATTAATAAGTAGAGAAATATGATGGGTGATAGCCTTCTAGATTATTGTCTAATTACTTTTATTGAGCGGGATATCTTCCTACAATTGAGTGAAGAAGAAATCATGAGTAGTTTTAGGCGTAGGCATGACAATAAGAAGAAGTACTTATCTATTTTATAAAGTCTAAGTGTTCTCTTTTCTCTTCAATGTGTTTTGTAGTTTATATACTTTGTATATAGACATGCTAAACTTATAGCGGCAAAAAAAAATTATACGGACCACCCTAGCTATAAGTTCTAGCTACGCCACTGATCCCCAAGGACCCGGCGGCCTTCTGCGAACAGCTCCACCGCCACTTCGAGCGCCTGGTGCCAAGGTCAGCGCCGTCGGTCCACCCTCTCATCATATCATATCCTCAGGGAAGTTAAAAGTAATCTTATAATTTGAAGCAGAGAAAATATATTTATTGTCGTTATCAGCCAGAAGCTTTCAGCGGTGAATATTGCATCTACGAGTAGGAGGCCAATTAAATTAAACTACGCAGCATTCACGCTGGACAACAATCCTAAATCGCCAGCTGATGTGGCGGCGAGAAACATTAAAAAAGAAATCCAGTGAAGAGCAAATTCACGCATATCGAAGTGAAGCCAAGGCCGTCTTCATAAAATGAAGAGTAAATTCACGTATAAAATGAGACTATCGCTTCGCACGCGCCAGTCTATTTGCTTTTCTCAAACTCTTTCTTCCTCATTGTACAAAATCTGACATATGCTAGCGACTTCCAGCGCCGTTGAGGCCGCCCTAAAAATAGAGTTTTATAACAGTAGATCTGCCACGTCATCTGTCAGGAATAGAGCCAGTTGTTACAAGAGTCTAGAAGCTTTAGGGGGTATTTGTGACTATTCCGCTCCCGCTTCACACTAGCTCCATGCCAAACACACTCAACTTCACGAACTTCGCTCCTCAAAAAAGGTAAAAGCGAGCTAGAGGCCAACTTCACATTTTTTTTCTATAGCATATCAAGGGATACCTCAGTTTTGGGATTTTTTTTTTTTTTTTTGGGGGTGGCGTTTGGAACTGCTCCACTCCATATTTTTTTAGTCAAACGGTTTCAGCTCCACGCACTCTGTTCGACGAAAAGAGTGAAGTTGTGAGAGCACCTAAAGAGGTACTCCACAAACTCTAATTTTTATGGAGTTGCTCTATAGTGGACTTTGTGGAGCAGAGTTCATGGTGCAATCCCAAACACCCTCCTATACTCCCACATGGAGTTGTGATATAATTACCCACCTCACCACTCATAAACATGGATTACTTCTCCCAATCGATTCCCCTCCTCATGCAGCTGATCCTTCCCCTGCATGCTGCCCCTCTCCTCACGACTCTTCCCTTACGCACGCCCCTCCTCTCTTCCCCAGCGCCGTCGATCTCCTCTTCGATGGATAGGCCGTCGGCGCCATGAATACGGGTGTGCTTTCCATTCTTGTGAAAATATCAAGTGCAATTTCAATCATAGGTATAATGGACCATTTGCATAAAAACAACATATTTCTAGAGCTGAAGGAGAGTTGTGTGCCGAATAATATCACCTAATCCACAAACTCCACCATGGAGTTCATATAGAGCAAAGCTTGAAAATCTCGAGCGGATTATCTTTTTAGTTGCGAGCCATAAGATTAGTAGACGTTATATATATAGTCCCATAGTTGGTTATTTTGTAACCATTGTTTACTTGGTTATTTTGCAATCACTGTTTTTCTTTTTTGCTTCGTCTAATAAATTCGGCAAAGCTCTCGTCGTCTTTTAAAAAAATAAAGAAAAGGCATCGCAAGCTTTGTCCACGTGAAGCGGATGGGCCCGGTGGAGTAAAAAATAAAGCCAGCGCAGAGCGCACCAGTTTATTCCCCCGTTACGCGTTACGTGTGGAGTACAAATAGGGGGACACCCACCTCCAGCTCACCTCTACGTCGAACTTGCAGGGAAGAATACATACCACGGCGACGCCCAGGAGATGTCCTGCTTTCATTGGCTCATATGCAGAGGCGCCACCACCAGGAGGAGGACGTGCAGCTGGAACTCAACAACAACAAGCACTTCCGCCGCCTCAAAGCCGACGTGAACCGGTTCGTGGACATGTCGGGGGACGAGGATTTCTCCTGCATGGTGTCCGAGGAGGAGCGAGAGCGGCGGGACGCCGCAAGGCTGGCGGCGGAGAAGGTGCTCTTGACTGTTATATATCTGATGACTCATAGAGCTTTGGAAAACGAATGAAGCGGGACATGGGCTCAAGTTTTTGTTGCTTTTTTGGGCTCACGGCGAACAGGAGGTGAAACAGCAGGCGTGGGTCGTCCAGGTGGAGGCTGATATTGACGAGGACATGAAGGTACTCCGTATACTCATGCACATTCCTAATCTCAATTTGGCGTCTATTTTTTAATAGAAAGTTTGGCATGTAACTGTATCTAGTTCTCCAAGAATACTCTACTATTTCTGTGTTCCAATAACAATGTAAACTACCTCTGTTCCAATAACAATATAAACCTTGCATTCCGAGGAGTCAAATATTCTAATTTTTATTAAGTGTATATACAAGTAAAAAGGGTTTATAATGTGTAATAATTATTATTAGATTAGTCATGAAATATATTTTTATAATAAACTTAATCGAAGATCAAACTGTAGACAGTGTCTTATATAAACTAAGTCATACTTAAATTTTTCTTTGATTTCTGGATAAGTGAAATTTATATACCTTTTTTTTTTAGATTACAGTTACGATTACAACGCAGGCAGCTCAACACGCATCGGCGCTCAAGCACATACTTTTTGATGACAAATGTTTTTCTTTGTTCACGTTTTTCGTTTTGAACCCAGGCCCAGCATGAGGTGCAAAGCAACCATAAACTGAGCAAGATCGCTGAAGTTAAGGTGTCATGGAGATGGAGGAGGGCCTGCCAATCGCTGAAGTCGCTGATTTATCGGGTATATATATAAGATGGAAAATCCATTTTAGGGCCCACTGTGCTTGACTATAAAAAAGAGCATTTGGAGTCCTGTGCAATTTAACATGAAAAAAAAAAAAAACTCAAAAAAGCTATTGAGATCATCCGATTTTTTTCCTCTCTAGGCTACAAAATCAGTTTTTTTAAACCCATCTCAGCTTTTTTGAAAATGGTACATTTTTGCACAAGGAGTGGTTTTTGTGGTTTGTATTGCTTGATATTTTCATACAAATATCTAAAATTCATTATAATAATAAAAAACCATCCAATTATTTCATATATATATGGAAACTAATGCAAAATAATAGTTTTTGCATATATCTTATTTTTAGAAATTTTAATGATTTTATATGTCTTTTATAAAAACATGTGTTTTTATTTCAATTTAACTCGAACTCTCAACTAGTCCAACCTCTCCCCTTTGACGTAGCGCTACAGCAGCAAAATCACTATCAAATCAAAACCATAAAAGGATGCAAAATTACATTCACAATTTTCTATTTATAAAAGGACTGTTTTCCCGAGGCATACTTCATTGGTAATAAACTAACAATTAATATACTAATAGTTGCCGAATATTATGTGCTATAATTACACTCTGCATTCCAAATTATAAATCAATTTTTCGTGTTGCATTAAGTTAAGATATTTTTAATTTTACTAAATTTTAATAAACAATACCAATGACAACAAACTAGTAACAATACACTAGATATCATGAAATATAGTTCCAAAATATATTTATTTGATGTCATAAATGTTGTTACCATTTCATATAAAGTTGGTTAATTCTCTAGTAAATTAAATTATAGCTAGAAGTGAAAAAATACTTATCAACTACAATGTTGTAGGTCTTACAAATTTGGTAAATACTATGTCAATATTTGAGATCTTTTGACAACACAATTTTATATTTTAAATCTAATAATTTTAAACAAACATTTGAGCCTATAAAATGTATTAAATTATTTTTTCAATTAAAAAATTATAGATCGTGTTGAGCTTTATACTTTGATACAAAGTCTCTATTCATGAAAATATATACTAAAAAGTTCTGTTCTCTTTATATAAGAGGGGGAAAAAAGAGAACAAATGACAATAGGCTATATTCGGTCAACTAAACCACCAAGAAATCATTTTGAAATGGTCAATTGGGTATAATGTCTGATTTTAAAAGTTAAGTGTGGGGATCGATATTCGGGACACTAAGAATGAGCTCCCCCACTCGACGTCAACAAGCTAATACAGCTCTAAGAGCCCACTCGGTCAACCCAAAGAGGTCACTGCCCTCCGAAGAGCTCCGCGCTCGCGGGCAGGCTCCCCCCCATGGCCGAGTACGCGTATGCGAGCTCTCCACGCCGAGGGACCTGTTGTCGGCTCGACCGAGCTCCCCCGAAGTGAGCTCCCGTCCGCACGACAGGCACCCTCCTACGTTGACCTCTTTCCGCCTCGCTCGAGGTCGAGCTCAGCGGAGCCCGCAACGGCGGAAGAGCTCTCCTGTCTTCCACGCGAAGCCAACGGGTACGAAGTTGGCCAACTACTCCCTGACGAGCACTGTAGCCACGCAGCGCTACAGCTACAGGAGGAGGTCTTTTCCATCACAAATACCATACCCCATCGGCTCCAACAGCGCCGCCACAGTACCCCCACGAAATATCGACGTGCGCATGCCTCATCCAAGGTATGGCCGCGCCCATGTCGACGGGATCGATTCCTGCCACGATTGGGGACGACACGACGCCGGACCGCCGCCCAAACCTCGATTCGCGCGTACAGCGACGACCAATTTCAGCATCCAAGGCTGTAAAGAGCTCGGGGACGACTCCTGCTCGATCAAAGAGCTCATCCGGAGAGCTCCCTCGCCGTACCCCGTCGCATCCAACAGCCCTACTACAGTCCTCGGCGGGTACATGCGGAGCGCATCTCGGCGTCAGCGGCATGGCCGCCCCTCCCATACCGAAGAGACGGTTTCCAACTACGATTAAAGACAGGGCGACGCCTGACCATCGTCCGGACCTGGATTCCCGCATGCGACGACGACCGATTCCAACATCCCAAGCTACCGAGAGCTCGAAGAGAGCTCCTGGCCAATCACCGAGCTCGTCCGGAGAGCTCTTTCACCTACCCGCCACTCCATGGCCACACATCCTATCCGTTCTCGCCTCAACTCGAAGAGCTCATATGTCCTGCTCCCCTTGCCACTATAAAAGGAGGAGCAGGGTTCTCAGTTGAGGCAAGCGAGGAAAGACGCATCCAAGTTTCCCAAAAACCAACACCCTCACTCACCCTCATATTGGCACTAGCCTCAATCACAGAGACTTGGGAGCCCGCTCCTTCTCTCGATCCGCTTGTACGCACCCCGGTATGAGCATTTGAGCTTGGATAGTGATCACACTGGACTAGGGAGCCTGATTTTGCCCCGAACCAGTATAAACATTGTGTCATTGTCTCTAGAGCTAGGCCATTCGGAGAACGCACTAGCCAGTCGATTACTGTGACAGTGGTCACCGCGATATCAGACCATGACAGTTGGCGCGCCAGGTAGGGGGAGCGCTAGTGTGACTCCACCACTCCGATGGCTCTACCCTTCGCCTCGTTTTTGGCGGCCATGGTCCTCCGCCTCGGCTCCACGAGGTTCGTGGCCACGGCGGCGGCGCCGGCGTCCGTCCCCCGCCACCGGGGCCAGGGGACCGTACCCCGCCTCCCGCCGACGGGATGGCACCCGCCTCGCTTTGGCGGCATCCTCACCCGACGCCGCTCCTCGGGTTTCGGTTGGCGTCCACGACATCCCCGACGACTTGACCACCGTCGACCGGGCGGGTTCTTGGCCCGTTCGACATCGGCGGCCCCTCGGCACCCCATCACGATTTGGGAGCGCCGGGGAAGACCTCCCTCTCCGTCACTGCGGGTCCTGCGTCGCCCCCTCGGGCGCCGCGTGGCGTTGGGCGTCCGCGGTCCCCCCGCGCGGCGCCGGGACCCAAGGAGGCGCCGCCGCGACCCGCTCGTCCTCGGCCCGCCACGTCGACCTCGCGCCACCACCCCCGCGGTGCTGGCATCACGCCCACGTCACCCCTCCGACCCGAGGCGGGGTGGCGACGGCGGCGTGGAGACCGTGTGGCCTCCGACCCGAGCTCGAGCTCGCCCGGCCGGGACACCCGTGGGCGGCCAGTTACATGTACGAGCTCCTCAACCCAGAGGCCATACGAGCTCGCCTGGAGCGCGTCCGTCGCATCGTGCCGCGCGCGCCGCGATCAGCCGACACATGGGCCCGCCCAACTGTCTCCGGTGTACATACCAGGACCCAACGCGCCGGTCTCGCGCCCCCCTCGTCTGTGAGCAAACCGGCCAGCTCACCTCCGAGCCGCCTTCCAGTCGCCCGAGCAAGGAAGTGGCCGCCAGGAGGACCTCTACTCCCCCGTCGGAGAAGCCTCGAGATCGCCAAGGGTGCCTGCGGGCCACCTCCAAGCCTCACCGGCCTCCGCGGTTCCTCGACGGAGGAGGAGGGAGCACGAGGCACGTCTCGCGCTCGAAATCTCAGCATCGACTGACCGACGACCAGGAGATGGAGGAGACGCATAGCCGTCCACGAGCTCGATCATCTCGACCTCGACTTCCACCTTGTTCGGGGAGGCCCCAACCCGGAGGGCAAACAAACAAGCAACGAGATCGACACGGCAGCAACAGCTACATCGATCTCTAAGGTGGTTGCTTTGATTTTGGCGCTTCATGCCCATGGGCCTGTCCCTCTCCGATTCACCTAGATGCTGTGTACCCCTCTAAGCTGTGTTAAGAAAAATGTCCTTCGATTGCATCGATCCATGCAAGCACTCGAGCTCATTTTCTCGTTAACAGTTTATTGAGCAACGATTGGCCCTCGACGACGAGGCCAGTCCTTGCTCGAGGGGGCCACCGTAACCGGTGCACACCCCACGATTTTCACAAGCCGGTCCTTCACAAAAGTCGCGAAGGCAGAGCTGGGCAACGAGCCCAAACTTACGAACTCGCGCCTCTCCCCTCGGCACGAGCGATACCCCGAAACAGCTAGCCTACGAGCTCACCACCAGAAAGTATGACGCGGCCGCCCAACAACCTTCCGCGCCCCCGCGGCCAGCAAGGAAGGGCCCTTCGTCCGACTCTGGGAACGCGAGCTCATACGGGAAGTTGAACGGGGCGTGGCAAAAGAAGGCGCAGAGAGCACAACGTCCATCAAACCATAACCACCTGAGTCTTTACAACTCGCCTCGACCGCGAGGGTTCAACCAGTTCACTAAGAGAGGCCGAGCCTCGAATCTATCCTTGCGCGGGGGGTTTCTGATCCATCGGCGCCGGCGCAGGGACGTCACGTGCGGCCTCCTCCTCGGCGGATCCCTCATCTGCTCCATCCTCACCAACAGGATGCCCGAAGACCTCGAGCTCGTCGGCAGCCAGCTTAAAAAGCTCGCTGGACAGCTCCGTCGTGGCAGCTTCGGCAACAGCAGACTTCCGCTCGGTGTCGGCGTCGTCGAAGCCCGGAGCCCACCCCGTTTGCACGAGGCCGACCTCGAAATCGGGGTAGTGGGAGAAGACGACGCTGACCGCCTTGTGTGCACCCGTGCGGCGCCGCGTCCTCCATCACCTTACGGCGGGACACTGGACACCCGCGCGATCAAGTCCACCGTATCTTCCGCCCCCCGAGGATGTTGCACGCGTCCTCGACCGCAGCGGCGAGGGTCCCGTAAGCGCGCTTCAAGCCCTCGGCCTCCTCCGCGGCCTTGGCAGCACGCTCCGGGAGGCCTTCGAGCGCCTTCCGCGCGTCGATGAGCTCGAGGGTGCGCTGCTTGAGGTCCGCCTCCTTACCCCGCGGCCTTGGCTGGGTGTGCTCCAAGGTGGACTCGGAGACGGCGAGTCTGCGCCTCTGGTCCTCGGCCTCCCGCTCCGCCTTCAGGGTCCTCTCCTTCTCGGCTGCAGAGGAAAGTGGGGGATTAGACACGAGTCGCAAAAACCCTGAAGACATGAAGAAGAGACGACCTCCCGCTTACTCCAAAGCTCGTTATAGAGCTCCTGCACGAGCAAGGGCGGAAACGCTCACCTGCAAGCTCTACGCCGCGATGGTCGAGCTCTCCCTTGAGCTCGTCCTTGTCCTTCCGCAGGGTCTCGTTGTCGAGCTCGAGCCTCGAGCGCTCAAGCTCCTTCTGCTCAAGCATCCTGCGGAGGGAGTCCAATTCCTCCTGCACCTTCTTGCGCTGCAGCTCGTGGGCGAGCTCGCGCTCCTCCTCCCTCCGGGCCGCCTCGCGGAGCGCGGCCTCCACTCTCGCCTGCGCCTCACGGGAGGCCTGGTCTTCCACTCCACGAGCATACTCCGTGACCTCCTCCACCCGGCGCTCGAGATACCGGTGCTGGAGCTGCGTCACGTCGATTTCCTCCCGCATGTCCGCGCACGCCATCGTCAGCTTGCTCACCAGACCGCCGGCCCTCAACGAGAGCCGCGTCAGTTGGTTATAGCCATGAAGGGAGTCCTGCACTCCCTGAAGGGTTGAAAAGCGCATGAGCTCCCGAACCAGGTATGAAAGGAAACAACTAAGCAACATCACCAGCCCGAACCTGGGCGAGGCGGAGCACACACGTCGGCCCCTCCGATGGGAGCGGCGGTTGTGGTGTCATCGGGACGCAGGTCGCCGGAGACCGACGTCCGCGCCCGGGAGGGACGCTCGCCGCGCGCGGCATCGCACCGACACCCTCGCCCGTCGATATCCATCATCGTCGTGGCAAGGAACGCGGCACCCGGCACACATCGGTAACGTTGAGCCCGACACCGCCCTCGAAGAGGTCCTCCGCAACAACCTCCTCCTCCTCTTCAGGACGGGCCGCCCTCGTGGCCGCCTCCTCATCCCGGCCATCGCTATCGCCGGCCGGCGGCCCGGCGACGACCTCCTCAAAGGAGGCCGCCCGCCTCCTCGCGGGCCATCGGCCCCGCGCTCCATGGAGGCCTCCTTCGCCGAAGAGCTCGCGGCCGTCGCCGATGAGGAGGAGCCCAGTGTGCGACCCCCAGACGTCGGCGAGGGACCGGTCAACAGGTCCCCTTGAAAGGGAACAACAACGCCATCCGTGACCACGTAGCTCGTGGCGCCCGCCGCCGCCGTCGCCGAAGAGCTCGCTCTCGTAGAGCTCATCGTCAGCGGCGCCATCGTGCTCGTCATCTCCGAGCATGACGACAGCGAGCTCGACGTCACCGACATCGAGCTCACCGACGACGACAGCAAGGAGCTCGCGGCTTCCGGGCCCGAGCTCGCGTCGCTCAAGCTGAGCCCCTCCGTTCTCGGGCGCTTCCCAGAGTTGTCTCCCGCCGCCCTGAGTGTGGAGGAGAGCTTGGTAAACGCGACCAGGTACCACTGTCGGCCACAACAATGAAGACAAAAAAAAACTACCTGGGGGCCACCCTCTTCGACCTCCTCTTCTTCCGGGGCGCCGCCTCGGCGGTGCTTTTCACCACGATTTGGAGAAGTCGACCTTGGTCACGTGGCTTGGCCGTGGCCAAGCATGCAGCCGCGGAACAGCGCCGTCGCGCCCAGCGCCACCACCAACGCCCCGAGGGCTCGCCGAGCTCGGCAGGGACACCAGCCTCTCCGGCGGGCCGGGAGGATGACGCCGAGCTCTGTCCGGCAGCTCGGCTCGATTCCTGGTCGGCGCCCAGCCTCCGCTCCGGCGAGCCCGTCCCCCCGCTCTGCACAAAAACGCGGGGACAACGACGGGCGCTGGTCCCGTCAGGGGAGGAGGCTGAGGCCCGGCGGGCTCATCACCCCAGCCCAAGAGCACGAGCTCGTCGGAAAAGCGCAAACCTCACGCAGCGAAGTGGAGGAGAGCTCAAACGAAAAAGAAGGGCACTTACCCGGCGCCAACGTCGCCCGCATCGAGGAGCCGGGGCTCCCGGCCCCCTCGTCCCCGTCTTGGTCACCAACTCCAGGTAGAACTCCACCTGGTCGTCATCGAGATCGCGGGCATTCGCGGTACCCTCGAACGGGGCCTTGTCCCCCGTCATCTCCCACATACGGCTCGACGGCCGGAGCGGCACCACCGCCCTGCGGAGCCGAGCCGTCTCGATGATGGGTTCACCGTCAACCCAGCGTCACGCAGCGCCTTGATCTTGGCCACGGCCGCCGCCACGTCCGCCTTCACACCAGCAGAAGGGTTCTCGCGCCATAGCTCGCTCCCCTCGTCGAAGGTACGTCCGGTGTACCGCGGCAGTAGGGAGGAGTCGTCGTTCTTCAGGTAGAACCACTCCTCCCTCCAACGAGCGTTAAGCGGTCGGGAAGTCGCCCACCGAAAAGGTCTCGCCAACCTTCCCCGCGGAGCTCGCAGCGGCACGATGATCGGGGCCGGTCGCCCTTGGCCAGCGGCTGGATCTTGCGAAGATGTAATGCTTGAAAGAGCTCCCGGTTGGGGGAATTCCCGGCCAGCCCTCGCGCAGCATAGCGGAGTCGAGAGGAGCGGCACTCCATTCGGCGTCAGGTGCTGGAGCTCGACGCCCCAGTACGTGATCAGCCGCCGGAGGAAGTCATCGGCAGGCATGCCCAACCCGCGCTCGTGGAACGCGACGAACGAGACGACGTAGCCCGGCGGTGGATCGGGCTCCGCGTCTTTGTCGCCCGCCGGGATGATCCACTCCTCCGCCTCCGTTCGCGGAACGGCAGCCCGCCGACGAGGCTGCACCGCTCGATCAAGTCCTCCGTCGCCCGGCGAACGCTGCCAAGGACCCATCTTGCACCCAGAGAAGGCCCGCCGGCGATGCAGGGGAGGTGGAGGATTGAATCTATGTGCCGATCACCGGCGCTCGGATTTCTCTTCTTCTCAACTTGCGTGAAGAAAGGCAGGTAACGGGAAGGTGAGCCCACCCCACGATCTCCTGCCATTTATAGGGCTCCGCCACGATGGAGGCAGCGAGGCGAAACCGTCTGGGGGGCCCGCCACGCACCACGTCCGCACGTAACCGACTCCGCGAGATCGGCGCGCGCACGACACCCGGCAGAAGCTGAACCGACGCCGTCTTAATGGGACGACTCCTCCCCAACGGTAAAAATCTTAACGGTAAGATCCCAACGGCTGTTTTTTACCCAGCAAGCTAAAATCCCAGGGCTCGGCTTAACGGCCCGATCGCCGAGCGTCAGAGGAGGGTAAGCTCGCAGCGCGCTCTCACTGACGAGGTCGAGCAAGCTCGAAACCCGAGAGCTCGGACGCCGCCCGAGACGCCGCGTCGCGAAGAGCACTCAGCGGAGGCGGCACCGGCGGCCCGAGCTCTCAGAGCCTTCGGGGCTCCGCCCGCGCGTCGGGCCGTTGAAGAGCCGCGGAATCAAGCTCTCCGGAGCCGAGGACGATCCACCGGCCGATCAAGCGAACGAGCCAACAAGCTCGAGTCTCATCCGGGCGTCGATGACGGCGGCAAAGGCGGCGGCGCGGCAACAACCGCAACATCCGACGGTAATTTCATAAAACGTCCGGATACTAATAACTAGTCCTTACTGCAGGACGAGCACATACGAAGCTGGCCGAACGACCGCGAACTCGGGTCTTTACCGAGCGCGACCTGTCCTAGGGTTGAAGGCCGGCCCCCACGGGGTTCGGCGGCGCCGGGAACACCCGGCGAGGGGCGCTAAAGCGGCGGCATCGGCGGCTCTCGCGCCCGGGCTCACGAACGAGCTCGGGGGCTTCCGCCTAAAAGCGTTCGGGTTGCCAAAGGAGGCGGAAAGACGACCTTAGGTTATCCTCTACGATGAGGAGACTCTAGTCCTCGAGCTCCCCGAACGAGCTCGGAAACCGTAAAGGTTCGCCTTTGGAACAAGAGGTCGGTCCACCAGGTGACCACATCGAGCGAGCTCGAGCTTGACCTCCCGAACTACCCGCTATCAGCTCACCGAGCACTCGATTCCAGCCAACAAGGCAAAATCGGGCCCGAGCTCACCCCCTTTCGGCCTCGTGCGATGCGGGGAAAAACGAACCACGATCACCCCCTTTACAACCTCTCGTTCCAGCGGGCCTCGGGGCTACACCCGCGGGTGCGCTCGAGCGCGCCCGCGGAGATGATCGAACGCCTCCGAGACGAAACCTGAGCAAAGGAAGGGACACGGGGGCTACTCTGTGCGAGTCATGCGACGAAAAACGGCGAGCCAAGGTAAGACCATCCGCGGCGAAGTGTTACAAACTCGGCAACACTATCAGCAAAATCGTCTCGCGCTCCCCATCACGACGTCGAGCACGAACACCTCACCCAACGAGCTCAGGACCTCACGGCTAACTACGTTCAAGACCTCGTCGATACAAGACAAAATCGGTGTTGAGCACTCGAAATACCGAGGGGCATCCCGAAGGTGATCTGAACCTTTACCCATTCATCATTCATAGATATATATACATAGGGGTATGAATACATGACCCGAGTAGGAGACTCGAAAGCAAAGGGGCACAAAAGAGGTCCTAGCTACGGCGGCTTCAGCGGCGGCGACGCCCTGAGGCTGCACCGAGCTCATGGGCGAGGCGCCTTGCGGTCCTTGTCGAGCTTCAGCTCGGTGACGAAGGCCTCGCCGGGGCCGACCAAAAGCCGCCCAGCGCCTCGGCGCCCGGCGAACTACTCCTCCGCCAAGGAGGCACCGGCGTCGACATTAAGCCACCACCTCCTCAGCGGTGGCCTCGAAGTCCTCGACGTTGTCGGCAAAATCGCCATGGAGTCCCGTCCGAAACCCTCGGACTCCCGTCAGTCGGCGCCCGGTCGCCCGGCGCCATCGCCAGGAGCCGTCACCGCCGCCCGCGGCGGACGCCCGGACGGCGTGACCACCGAGCCGCTCCCGCAAAAATGATCCGCCTCTTCGGGCGAGCTGCTAAGAAAGCGCCGGAGGGTCGGCGAACAAATGCCGACTCGAAGATAAGCCGGGAAGAAGGACGCTCACCTTGCCAGCAAACTGATCGGCGTTCTCACATTGGATGCACGCCGCATCGCGAGTTCCTGCTCCAGGCGGTCGATGGCGCCGCCCGCATCCCTTGACCTCGGCGCAGCCGAGGCCGAGACGGAGCTCGGCGATCGTCGCCCTCCCGGAAACGGAGGAGGCGGCGCCGGAGCCGGGAGGGGGGAGGCATGGCCCCGGGCGGCGCCGGGATCAGCCGGCGACGCGCAGGTTGCGGCGGGAGGGAGGACGAGCCCGCCTCCTGCCGATGACGTCCTCCTCCCGGGGCCGCCTGTGTCCGAAGACCCTCGCCCTCCATCTCCAAGGCAAAGAAGTCTCCGGAGAGAAGAAGGACGCAGAAGGAAGAAGGCGGGTGCCACCTCCACGACTCGAGTCCCCGAATTTATAGCCAGACGACGGTTCGCCTCCTCCGCACACAGGGAGACGCCCGACGGACTCCCCCATGATCTCCACCCCACGACGCCGCACGATCTACGAGGAACCGCCACCAACGGCAATGATGCACGAAGACCCGCCATAACTACGGCCAATCGCAAGGGTGCACGCGCCGCGTTAACCGCCCGGCGTGACGGCGGCCGGCGACGTTTTTGATTTCGAGAAACCGTCATGCGAACAGGCCCACCTGGCTCTCGAGAGGAGCTCACCCGACACCACGAGCCTTTGATCCGCCCGGACGAGCTCCTGCCCGACTAAAGCTTCTCCAAGCTCTTCGAGGGATCTCTCCACGGACCTCAGGCCGCCCGAGAGCTCCCCAACAACGAGCCCCGCGTGGAGCTACCCAAGAGCTCGGCTCAGTCTGCGGGCGCAAGGGTTGGCCACCAACTCTCTCTGACACGGCCGACCACTCCACGGCGGAATCACTGCGCCATGCAAGGCTACGAGCGAGAAGAGGTCGAGTCAATCATACCGATCGTACCCGTCAACTCCAGCGAGGGGCCGACGGGTGCATGCCTCATGCCGAACCTTCATGCGCGGCATGGGCGACCCCCACGCCGAAAAGACGTTTTCCAACTCCGATTGGGGATAAGTCTAGCCTTTTCACACAACGGGCGAAGCGTCGAGTCGCGCGGTCGAAACGTTGAGTTCCGGCGAAGCTGTTAGCCTGAGCTCACCGCCGCAGAGCTCCTCGGGCCACCCTGGAAACAACAAGAGCTAGGAGCACCTTGCGGAAGCGGCATCGACGGCCCACGCCCTGAGCTCTCGAAAGGGCCCGGGGCTTCTTGTCGGCGTCGAGGCGGTGAGGGCTACGGCGACTCTGGCCGGCCTCCTCAGGAGGAAGCACCTCGCCTCCGGGCAACCCCCGGGGGCTCGAGGACCACGGAAGTCGGGCCCTCAGAATCTGAGGTCGATCCACTAGCCGATCGCACGAACGAGTTAACGAACTCGGGCCTCACCTGGACCATCCGACAAAGAGCTCACCGAGCGCGATCTTAGCCAACAAGGCTAGATCGGTTCGAGCTCACCATCTTCACACACTGCGAAAGGCAACGGGTCGATGAGCCCGACAATTCTAAAAGCCTCCGTAAGAGCTCACGGCTCTCACGGGCCTCGAGAACTACACCGCGGATGCGCTCGCGCGCACCCACGACCCGAACTTTCCCCTGCCCGAGAACCTCCGCAACAAGAGCCATCGTGCGAACGGCGTGCGGGAGACTCCCCTCTCCCCAAACGCTCGGGGGAGCTACTTGTGGGGGATCGATATCGGGACACTAAGAATGAGCTCCCCCACTCGACGTCAACAAGCTAATACAGCTCTAAGAGCCCACTCGGTCAACCCAAAGAGGTCACTGCCCTCCAAAAGCTCCGCCTCTCGCGGGCGGGCTCCCCCATGGCCGAGGGTACGCGTATCTCGAAGCTCTCCACGCCGAGGACCTGTTGTCGGCTCGACCGAGCTCCCAGTGAGCTCCCGTCCCGCACTTGACAGGCACCCTCCCACGTTGACCTCTTTCCGCCTCGCTCGAGGTCGAGCTCGGCGGAGCCTGCAACGGCGGAAGAGCTCTCCCCGTCTTCCGCGCGAAGCCAATCAGTGCGAAGTTGGCCAACCACTCCTTGACGACACGCGTAGCCACGCAGCGCTACGGCTACAGGAGGTCTTTTCCATCATAGCGCCATACCCCATCGGCTCCAACAGCGCCGCCACGGTACCCCCAAGTACGATCGACGTGCGCATGCCTCATCAAGGTATGGCCGCGCCCATGTCGGCGGGATCGATTCGCCACGATTGGGGGCGACACGGCGCGGACCGCCGCCCAAACCTCGATTAGCGCGTACAGGCGACGACCAATTTTAGCATCAAGGCTGTAAAGAGCTCGGGGGCGACTCACCGATCAAAGAGCTCGTCCGAGAGCTCCCTCGCCGTACCCGTCGCATCCAACAGCCCCTACTACGGTCCTCGGCGGGTAAATGCGGAGCGCATCTCGGCGTCGGCGGCATGGCGCCCCTCCCATACCAAGAAAGGCGGTTTCCAACTACGATTAAAGGCGAGGCGACGCGACCATCGTCCGGACCTGGATTCCCGCATGCGGCGGCGACCGATTCCAACATCCCAAGCTATCGAGAGCTCGAAGAGAGCTCTGGCCAATCAACGAGCTCGTCCCAGAGCTCTTTCACCTACCCGCCACTCCATGGCCACACATCCTATCCGTTCTCGCCTCAACTCGAAGAGCTCATATGTCCCGCTCCCCTTGCCACTATAAAAGGAGGAGGCAGGGGTTCTCAAATGAAGGCAAGCGAGGAAAGACGCATCAAGTTTCCCAAAACCAACACCCTCACTCACCCTCATATTGGCACTAGCCTCAATCACGAGACTTGGGAGCCCGCTCCTTCTCTCGATCCGCTTATGCGCACCCCTGTATGAGCATTTGAGCTCGGATAGTGATCACACCTGGACTAGGGAGCCTGATTTTGCCCCGAACCAAGTATAAACATTGTGTCATTGTCTCTAGAGCTAGGCCATTCGGAGAACGCACTAGCCGGTCGATTCTTGTGGCCGATGGTCACCGCGATATCGAGACCACGACATTAAGGTTTTTATGTTGTCTTGTATTCTAGTTTGAAGATTTTTTTAAAAAAAATTCAACAAGTGGTTGAGGGGGTGTGAATTATTAGACTTTGCTCATTGTAGTTCATTAATCTCAAAATATCCAAACTTCAAATAACTTTTTTTTTCAAAAACATGCAGGTCATCTATAGCAACGCCAACACAACCAGGTCATCTCTAATGGCAAAAGAAAAGCTGGCCTAACTATACTCACGAACACCACGCTTTATTAAGCTTGTACCATCTTGTTTTCTGCGTACATGAATCCTTCTTCATCAACGTCAATCACAATCAAGATATTGCTTGTGGTTGACATAAATGAATCTGCATCACTATCAATGCAGTGCTACTAACACTACTTACAATCTACAAGTTTCCCTAGGGTTTATATTCCTAGGGAAAGCACAGAAAAACCGTAGGGAACTAGTTTCCCTAGGGTTTTTGGTAGGAAAGCCCCCTAGGGCGAATTCGACGGAAAGAGAAGGTTTCCCTACGGTTTTTTAAAACCTAGGGAAACATTCTTTCCCTAGGGTTTGCATCCCCTAGGGAAACTTTCTTTACCAGCAACACCCAAAGGTGTCCACGTGTAAAAGCAGTTTCCTTAGAAGACTTTCCCTAGGAATTATAACTCTAGGGAAACATATAACATAGAAACCATATATTTGAATTCAAATGCAAATTTATATTAAATTCAAATATATAAATATTTCAAATTCACATGGACCATAATTAAGCACTCATTTCATCCACCATAACCACAAATCCATATATTTAGAGTTATAATATTATCCACAAATCCATACAATTCATAATCATACATATTCAACAGCTAATCAACTACAACTCATGGTTTCAAAAGAACAGAAATTGTTCTTCCTGTGCATGCCTCCACCACTTGCACCACTTGCGGTTTCATTCACTCCACTTGTAATCTCATTCACTCCAACACTTGTTTCAGCCTGTGAGATTAACCAAGTCTAAGTTAGGATATCTTGCTGAAATGAAAAGCGATTGACAGGTGAACAAGATTGTCATGGTAAATAACTTAACAACAACAAAGCTGAAAAGAGAACAACAGGTGGCAGTGGGACTCGGTGTAGTTTAACTGACCAAACAACGCTTGGTTTCTTAGGTGGCAGCATGTTAGTCATCAATGGTTTCTTAGGTGGCAGCATGTAAGGCAACCAAAGGTTAAACACAATCAACAGCTGGTGGCAGCATGTTAGTCATTGGAAGTGCAAGGTACTGATATCTAAGTAATAGTGAAAGCTCAACAAACCTTCTCCAAGGCCAATGCAAGCTTTGATAGTTTTGTATATGTTCCTTTTTGATCCAACAAAATCTGTCAATGGAAACTAATGTAAGACTGTGCTTTCAAACAGGGTGAATGAAATGTATAAATGAAAATGGATTTTTCTTATAAATAACTGTGTCACTGACATTAATATTCAGCAGCTGTCAATTGCTTATGTGCAAGTAGGCCTTGTATGAGCTGCAATGTCAAACACACCATCAGCTTTCAAGTATCTAGTTGGCCTAGGCCTTGTACGATGCTCCAAGTTATTAACAACCAAAATAAGCTATATCTATGCAGTATGCACAGCTAAGAACATGAGCTACTGCATAACTCAAAGGGCAAACGAAGAAGAATTCCATCTTAAGCGATTAGAACCATAATATGGTCAATATGGAGTTGGCTGTCAATATTCAAATATACCCAAATGAGCTATGAGATGTGTGCTAGAAAGAATAAATATGAGTTATTCGAGCTTGGTAAGAGTATTGATTATAATGAACTTTTAATAGTTCCAATAGGTCTACAGATTGCAAATAACCAAATATCGCCTATTGCCATTCCATATATGGTTTTATTTAGCTCTTACTAAAGACCAACTTTCACACTAGCCACTGTCTATTATAATACAACTTTTAGAAGACATTTTTGTTAGGATCCTTTTCTGATTCAACATCCTTTGAAGCTATGCATTTTTATCCTCTTTTACTTATAGAAAAAAAAAAATACCATGGGCTCCCTGCTAGTTCAATCAAGAAACAAAAATAAAAGGATAGTTATTTTTCCACATCATAAATATGTTACAAATTCGATCATGATGCAGTATATGGTGTTGCCACAAATTTGAGCTGGATCTATAATATCAGTACCCAACGGAACCTAACTCACACATTAATAAATGTAACTAAATGTCATTCACACGTACACTCTTGGGTCCATGGGCATTTTCACGAACAGCTGGTGCGCACTAGAACTCTGCTGGACAGAGATGCATCAAGATTGTTGACATTCTTTTGGATGGATGCCAAATCGAAGAAGCGGTGGAAAGTAGAGCCAAATTACCTTGCGATGCCTGCTGCCTTGCCTGATGCCTGCGTTGGTTGTGGCTTGCGTTGGCCCTGAGGCCTGTGGTCTGCGTTGGTTGTGGCTTGCCGGATGCCTGATGCCTTGCGATGCCTGCTGCCTTGCCTGATTCCTGCGCGCGGCGGAGGGAACTGAAGCACGGGAGGAACTGAGGCAGCGGGGAGACCTCAGGGCGGCGGAGGGACCTCGGGGTGGGCCGGAGAGGACGAGCTCGATGCGGCGTGGCGGCTTGCCGCGTGCGGCGCGCTCGGGTGGCTGCGCGACGGGCAGCGGGTCGTGCGGCGTGGAGCCTGGCGCGACGTGCGGCTGGCGGCGACCCGGCGTGCGGCCGGAGGTGGCAGCGACACGGCGTGCGGCCGGAGGTGACGGCGGCGCAGCGGGAGATAGGGTTTGCTGTGCGAGTTGAGGACCGAGAGATTTGGTGGCGAGGAGGATTTTCTGGGAGAGGATTTTCGATTTCGATTACTTTACTGGGGAAACAGGACACGCCTGCACCGAAGTGGGTCCCGTCTTCCACTCTTTCCTGACCAAACAGTGCATTTCGTAGGGAAAGACAAGTTTCCCTGCCGTTCTGGCAACGAATCCTAGGGAAACATATCTTTTCACTTTGGGTCTTCAGAAAACCCTAGGGAAAGAAAAAACCCTAGGGAAACTTCGTCGATTCTAGTAGTGTAATTAAACTGCCAAATTGGGGTAATGCCTTGGGCTGCATCTCATGGCTCCTCATGGAATTTGCGATGTGCCTTCTCATTCTCCCGTTCAACGGACGTTATGCCTTCTGCATCCTCACTGTGCTCTTCCTGATCGTCATTGTTGCCCTCCTTCAACCAAAGTTGTAGCATGCAGTAAACAGATATGCCTTGCCCTCCTTCACCACCGATGATAGCGATACACTGAATGACATTGGTGATCAAGAGGATGAATACTTGAACCACTTATTCGACATATCCAACGGTATTGCCACCTGTGGCGGCCTGGTCACCGGGATCTTGGGATACTACTCCTACATGGCAGGGGCCAGTCACCACAGCTGGCTTCCTTTTCTTTTGTACTATACTCCTGGGGCTCTATTTGATGATGGTGATAGCGATGAGAGCTGTGTCTCCACCCCATGCCGCCTGCCTCGCCATCGTGCTCAAGGCCTTCCTACTGCTCACTATTATCACCGCCTCGGTCTCTTTTGTTCGCCACTCAGTCACCAATCCAAAAGTTTTAAAGTAGATTCCAATCACAGAAAGAACCTTGCCATGTTCTGAGAGTGCAACCAAAAAAGGCGGCTCCTATAAGTATAATCACACGGACGCTTCATTGGATCTAGGCAGGTATTCTTTTTTTTTATTTTTTTTTTTGCACAAAAAATCCGTCTATGTTTCTAAGATACTGTGCGATATGACACCTATTTGTGTTTTTAATGTAATGTAATTGTACTGGTTCAAAGCCAGCAACATCGTTGAGAATACAAACCAGAAGAATTTATCTGAATTCTCCTTTCATTTCTGTCCACTAAACTGTGACAGTGATACATCTTTACTGGCTCATAGTCATTGTTTGCAATGTATTCTGGAATAGCCTCAGTCCCTATCTTGTAGATTATTATGCCGCGGAAGTTGCATGGTAATTTACAAATGTGGCTTTAATGGTACTGTAAAAAAACAGTATTACACTCCAAAGTATCCATGTCATATATTGTGTTGCACAAATACTTCATAATAGATGCAGTAATGCACATAGGAGGGAGCAAGAAAATGAAAGTTTAACAGAGCTGCAAACCTTAGTGCATGCATAGCTCTATTGAAAATGGAACTCAGTACAAGGGTATATGTGCAATGTGCTATGCGTAGTATAATAACTGTATGAAGCTGTATGTAGTATACCTAAAGCAAGCTGTATGTGATATACTGCTATGTACAGTATATTCATCCTGAATTTTTTTTGAAGGCAAAAACTGTGGGATACAAGAGAGCTGATGAAGGCATCAACTAGTGTTGGCAGAAGCAGAGCAGAATATCAGGCAGCAGCGCGGATCGAGTAACAGCAAACCAGTAAGCCAATTGTGAATATCTTAGCGGAAACAGATGGGACAAATTGTCAGACCAACATCCTCTACTGCTGGCAGCTAAACCATCTCAACTCTCAAG
Source organism: Hyparrhenia diplandra (assembly GCA_015847255.1). NCBI lineage: Eukaryota > Viridiplantae > Streptophyta > Magnoliopsida > Poales > Poaceae > Hyparrhenia > Hyparrhenia diplandra. The sequence goes on along the minus strand of JADLZK010012359.1, from coordinate 126,164 downwards.
CAATCTCACCTGCTGTTACTTTCCACTCCCAGCGGAAACAGATGGGTTGCTCCTCCTCACTTGACCCTCGCTTGTCCCGCGCCGGGCACAAAACATGCGGATCTGATAATCGGCGATTTGACGACGAGGACTGCATATATATCATGGTCAACAGGGCGTACCTAGTGGTGTAGGCTCCTGCACTGTGCGGGGTCTGGGGAAGAGTATATCATGGGCAACAAGGGTAGAACGAAATCCCCGACCCGGTGGCGTCGCCGTCACGGGCGCTGCTGCTGGGCCTCGTCGTAGGTGACAGGATGGTGGGGATGAAGAGCGGGGAGTGAAGCGAGGAGACGGAGGCTTGTGGAGGTTGAGCAGAGAAAAATTCCCAGAATGGTTAGGGACGGAGGACGGGAGCTGTGTTTGCAGGGAAAGTACGGCCGAACCAAAGCGGACGGAACAAGAAAAAAACGACGGAGCAAACCAAACGGAAAATGATGGAATCATGTGACTTCACCAGGAGTTGAGGGATTGGAATCATGTGTGGAGCAAGGGCAACACCGTCAATGCACCAGGAGTGAGGAAATCAGCGGAGAAGCAAAGGCAATCATTTTAGGGGGTAATTAGCGGCAGTAGCTAATAAAGAAGGTAACAAACCATCTCACCCTGTTCGTTTGGACTACCAGCGCTTATCAGCCAGCCATTCAATAGTATTTTCCCTCACAAAGTCGGCCAGTCCGAGTACCTTTCTCTCATCCGATGGATAGATATAGAGTAGGCGGTTTGTTTTAAATAAGCCACCCATGGAGCAACAGGCCGAGAACACGCCCATGCGTCGCCCCTGGCTAATGATGGCAACCTGCTGGCTCGAAGTAACTTGCGACGAATTGAAACACCTTGCTGCCATCGAGATGCCCTCGAGCATAGATGGCCAAACGGGCCACCCGGCCCGCACTCTATTAGGCCCGTCCCTACGTGGCACGGCCCCTATGAGGCCCGGTGGCCCTAACGGGCCGTGCCTACTGGGCCACCGGGCCGAAGTTACAGCCCAGGCACGGCCCTATGGAGACTTAGTCATGCCGTGCCAGGGCCGGCCCAGGCACTAAAACTCAAAAAGACCAGGGTCACGAACATAATGCGTCACAATGGTCGCCGCGCCGCCGTCGTCGTCTCAGAGGAAGCTGGTGGAGAGAAAATAGTTGAAGCTAGGATTTTTGATGTGGAATGATTTTCTATATTGAATACCACGGCTGGAATGTATCATGAGGCAATCCAACGGCCGATATATAACGGGCCACTTCGTGCCGACCTGTTAACCGTGCCGTGCACGGGCGGCAAGGCGGGCGAAAACAGCGCCCGTGCACGGCACTGGCAACCGGGCCGCGCGGTGCATGGCACTACAAATAGCGCGTGCGGTGCGGGGCACTATACCAGCCGGGCCGGGCTGGGCTTGGACCATGCTTTTCAGGGCCGTGTCGTGTCTGGACCGTGCTTTTCAGGACCGTGGCTGGGCCAACCAATCGTGCTCGGGCCAAATGGAAATCTATACCCTCGAGCCTCGAGGCCCTGCAGTGCGTGGTGGCGTGAGCATGGATGGGTTCTCCTTCTCTTCTCAACAAACAGCAAAGAAGTCCATGGAATAAAAGAGCTTTCCTCTTCTCCCCACACCACACACACCGAGGCCCAGCCGAGAGAGCGCCGGCCCACGAAAGACAACGGAAGATACATCGGAGCCCCGTGCTGTCGTTGTTGTGCTCTCGTCGTTAGCGTTAATTTAAAAAGAGAAGAAGAGGCGCAGAGCCCCGTGCTGTCGTTGTTGTGCTCTCGTCGTTAGCGTTAATTTAAAAGAGAAGAAGAGGCGGAGCATTGTATTGAACAGAATTATGTTTCCTATAAAAGTACTCCTCGGTCACCAACACTGTTCTTCTTCCTCAATCCAACCTCAATCCTCTCGCTACCTCTGCTATCTCTCACAAGTATATAAACAGAAACAGCCACCAGCTCACCAGTCCCCAGCTCTCAAAATCCTCCACAATGTCGTGCAAGGAGGTCCTCATCGGCGACGTGAAGGTCGCGAAGAAGGCGTGGATTGAGCCGGTGCAGCGCCAGCGCATCGACCACACCTTCAAGTTCCAGGTGCAGGCCATAAGCGTGGCCATGGAGCTCTGCATCCTCGACGCAGTCGTCTTTGCCAACATGTCCCCCACCCCCCACATCCGACGACGACGACGACAACGGCCTCCGCTACGACGACAACCTCTCCCAGTCCCACCACCTCAACGACGTCGTCAAGGGCGTCATCGAGCGCGAGACACGCGCACTGGCGGCGTCCATGACCATGGCAGAGATGTTCCGAGGAACCAACAGGTTCGACATCCTCTACGATCAGGCCGTCGCCGTCTTCGGGAACGTGCAGCTGGAGCTCAAGCACCTGGGCCGCGTCATCCTCTACGACGCCTACATCTACGTGAAGCCGCAGTTCATGAACGTGTCGCGGAGCGTGCACCACATGTTCATGGCGGCGGACGCCGCCGCCACAAGCAGGACAAGGCAGACGGAGAAGGTGCTCTTGAATGTTCAGGCTGACCAGCTGCGAGAAGCCGCTGCTTTTCCTTTTCCTTCTCAGGTGAGCAGCATACTCCTGCCTAGTCATGTTCTTCGTCTCCTCAAGCTCCACAAACCTGTGGGCAGAGATGATCCGTCGCCGGCCCGCACTGCCATGGAAAAGACCTCTAGCGACGCCGCCGACCAGTCCGTCCTGCTAATAATAAAATATAATCAAATCTGAAACTATGGATTAACTAACAAATATAGATAGGCAGCCATATTGTATTTGATGTATTGTTAAAGAGTGAAATCTCAAATATTCATATTAAATTTTCAAAATTTTAATTCTTTTTTGAATGTTTAAAATGAAAAAATGTCTGGACCTCTAAATGGGATAAGAAATTGGTCAACCCCAAAGTTGTAGAGTATATTGGGACTACAATTTTGGTGTAGACCACAGTATATTAGAGGTCGTTTGAAACAAAAAAAAAAAGTTCAAAACTAGAGAACATAAAATAAATATTTAGTCCTGTCAACTAAATGTTGTAGGTCTTACATCTTTGGTATATGACTATGTCAATATCTAAGATCTTTTGACAAACTCACAATTTTTGAATTTTAAAATCTAATAATTTTAAAGGGATATTTGAACCTCTAAAATATATCAAATAAAAAATTTATCAACAAATAAATTATAGATTGTGCTGAGCTCTATACCTTGATATAAAAGCTTCTATTCATTCAAATTCATATGAAAAAGTTTATGTAAGAGAAAGAGAGGACAAATGACATATGGGTTGCGCGTCAGCAAAACCTCATTACATTGCCGCTTCTAGTCGGCGCCACCGCAGCGCTGAATGTACTATTGGCTAACCCCTCTGTATTCTGCTACTCTTGTAACTGATCTGCAGTAGTTCTGCAGCTCCAATGCAATGAAAAGGTGGGGATAAATCCCAAAAACGGCTTACCAGCTGCCATTGATGCCTATCTGTGAATGCTGACAGCCAAACAGAGCCTGATAGCATACATGTGCTCAAGTTTTTTGCCGTCCTTTTCTTTTCCAGAGCGAACAGGTGGTGGAAATCAGCGCAGCGGACGGGGGTAAACAGGAGGTGGAAAGCATCGAGCGAGCAAGCAAAACCGATGAAATCATGGACTGCCAATCGCCCAAGCCGCTAATTCCTCAGGTAAGATGGAAAACCTCTGTTTCACTCATCTTATTCCCCTGTCCATTGGCATTGGACTTCTCCGGAATTGGAATTGGAATTGCAATCGTGATGTGCACAGCACTACAGCAGTAGGCATCAGGATCTTACTAATACTGCCCTGTCGATATGTGCACTGTATTAGAGTTGAAGGTACCCGTGTCATATATGTTGTATCGTTTTTTTCGAAAGCATACCTTAGCATAGCATTAGTACGTGCTTCATTAAGTGAAATATTAGAAGTTTTACACGCCCCCAAATAGCGAAATGGCAAGGAGCCATCCACAACTTGGAGAAACACACTGCACAAATCACCAGCCAGTGGTGGGCAAATAAGGTTGTACTCCTTCCGTATTGGTAAAGGAATTCATTTAGCACAACGACACGATCTCCAAAACATAAATTTGACCTCTTGTTATTAAAAAATCTTTATGGAAATATGAAATATCTATACTTTTATGAAAGTATTTTTTTAGGACAAATTTATTCATATAATTTTCACATTTACAAACTCAACAACTTAAAAATTATTGATGATTTATATTTCCAATAATTGACCTAAACCTTTTTGTTACCAATACGGAGGGAGTGCAATGACGCTGCGAGAGAGGGCCCGACGCGCAACGACAACTCAGGGCGTCAAGGGCGTGACCTCACCGATGGCACTCATGTCCATCGCCCGGATAGGCATGAACTCGTTTATCGCATCCCACTTCAAAGGGGATGCGAGCCCGCAATGCCTCATAGAACTTGACAACGATCGCCGATCGTGTTATCCGAATCGGTGACATCGTTGTCCGGCCTGCGTTCTCACCGGTTCACCATCATGCATCTAACTTGCTTCTTTGGGGTGGGTTCGCGGAAAGGAGCTTTGGTTGGGGGCCTTTCATTATGGCGAGGACCAAGCTAGCGGGCTCACGACGCGCGGCGCGTTAGCGCAGTGGTGTGTGTGTAGGAGACTTTCTGCAAAGTGGCGGCGAATGGAGTAGATGAGAAGGGCCCTGACAAGTCGATGTCACCGGTGGCGCTACCACGGTGCCCGATAGAGGTAGGTAGCGAGAACGCCATCGAGCCCGAATGCCTCGGAACCGGTACCATGCCCGTCAATGGAGGGATCCACACCAACTGGCTTTGGCACCACAACATCTACGAAGTCGAGCTCAACCATCCTTGGCGGCGAACGGTTGTTTGCCACAACCCCGATAACAACAGAGGATGCATGACATTGTAGTTGAGCTCAACCATCCACGGCGGCGAGCAGGTGTCCACTAGCGGCGCTTGGGCCTCGAGAAAGGCAATTATCACTAGTAACGAAATGATTTTGCATGATGCCCGAAAATCTTTTCCGTGGGCGGGCACACAATTTGCTCGTCCGCGGTTAATGCCCCGCCACTTCCGGTTTAATTTTTCGTGGCGGGCACCTTAACACGCCCGCCACGCAAAATAGTGTATTTCCGTGGCGGGCGTTTTTAAGGTGCCCGTCCACGCAAAAATCAATTTTCGGTGGCGGTCAACTTTAAAAGCCCGTCACGCAAAATAGTTGCCCAAATAGGAAGTCCATTTCAATTCTCTTACTGGGCTTATATAAATTAGCAAGTTAGGGTTGCAGCCCTCACTTCATTCCGTAGCGCCTCACTTCTCCCTCACCTCCTCCCCTCTCCATCCACGCTCAGACACCCACGTTCGCTCTCCCTCCCTCCTTCCTCACGAACGCTCCTCCACCGAACACCCCCTCTCCCTCCCTCCTTCCATGAGCTCGATGCGCGGCCTCTCTCCACGGCCTTGAGAGCTACGCCGGCGGCAGCCCCCGCTTGGCTCCATGACGGTGGGGGATCCGGCGGCGAACAAGCGTCGCGGCGTCTCCGGCGGCACCCGTTCCCGGTGGCAGATCCGAGCGTGGACTCCCTCACTGGCGGCGGATCCGGGCGTCAACTCCATCCCGACGGATCTCGGTGTGGAATCCTTCCGACGAGCGGATTCCCGGGCGGCACCCTCCTCCCGAGGCGACTTCGGGCGTGCCCCCCACTCCCCCGTGGCGGATCCGGCGGCGGCGCTGCGGCCCTAGATGAGCTCGACGGGCCCGTGGATGGGCTCGACAGGCCCGTGGATGGGCTCAAAGGGCCTGTCTAGGTTTCTTCTTTTTTATTATTTTTTTGAAAACCTTTACCATGACGGGCATTGTAATTCGCCCGCCACGGTTAATCCATTAACCGTGGGGGGCACTCTAGCCCGTCACGGTTAATCCACGATTAGTCCACGATTAACCGTGACCTTTCAAGGGTAACGGGCTCAAATGCCCGCCACGCAAAATTAAAATGGCCCGTCCACGCAAAAATCATTTGGTTACCGGGTGTATCAAGTGAGTAGACGGGTGCAAGATAGAAGCACTATGTCCTGCATGCGAGGAGGGAGGTAGTGAGCTCAACGAGCATTGGGTGGACCCATACGGGAGGCCCAATGCCCTCACACAACGCTAGTGCGAGGCGGATCAGAAGAAGTGGCATCAGTGTCGGCGATGTTGATCTCCCTCGGTGGCCTGCTCTGACGTTGACGTCGACGACACCGCAGGGCTTTTGAGCCACCGGGCGGCGCGTGCGGGAAGCATGAGCAGAAGCAAAGCATGAGCTCATGAAGCCATCAACTAGTGTGAGCAGAAGCACGGCAGAATATCGGGCAACAGCGCAGAGTAACAGTAAGCCAATTGTGAATATCTTAGCGGAGACAAGACAAATTGGACAAATTGGTAACCCAATATCCTCTACTGCTGGCAGCTAAACCATCGCAAGCAATCTCACCTACTGTTACTTTATACTCCCAGCAGCGTCAACAGGTTCCTTGGCCTCGTTGTTGGCGGTGATGGGGTTGCTCCTCCTCACTTGACCCTCGCTAGTCAGTCACGCGCCGGCCGCAAGCCTTGGGGATCAGATGGTTGGTGATTTGACGACGAGGTCTGCAGATCATGGGCACCAGGGGTAGAACGAAATCCCGCCTCAGGTGGCGTCGCCGGCGCTGCTGCTTGTGGGCCTCATCGCAGAGGACGGTGAGGAGGAAGAGCAGAGCAGGGAGTGAAGCGAGGAGAGGGAGACATGCGGAGGCGGGAAATAAAAATCCAGAATGGTTGGGGTGGACGGAAGACGGGAGGTCTTTGCAGGGAAAGGACGTACGGCCGAACCGAGCGGACGGAACAAGCAAAAAAAAAAACGACGGACCAAACGAGACGGAACGGAAAATGATGGGCTGCCGATGTGAATCATGTGTGGACAAGGGCAATCCCGTCAATTCCCCTGGAGTTACGTAATCATCGGTCAAGCAGAAGCAGGCATTTAGGGGGTAATTAGAAGGACCAGCCAATAAAGGAAGCCTGCCCTGAGGCAAGAGCAAGTGTATTTGCAGGCCAGCCTAAAAAAATTAGGGGCCTAAAATTAGTTCCAACTCTAGTGGAATCAAAGAGCAGGACCCTATCCACGCTCTTGACGCGTCCCACGCTCGACCGTCTCCACGCCTTGCTGCGCGTCGTGGGTGCCCCGCGCATCCCGGCGTCGGCGCCGGGAGGGAAGTCGAGGAGGACGGCGGGGTCCGGGTGCGGCTGCAGCAGGGCAGCGGCGAAGAAACGAACTGGACGGATTGGACGTTGTGGAAGCTCTTCAGCGGAGGACATGGCGGCAGCGGACGGGCGACAGAACCGCGATCAATGTCGGTGACACGTAGATGGCGGCACCGTCCTTCCGCCGCTGGTGAGGCTCGTCGGCGTGCTAAAGAAGAAGTGGATGGGTGCGGGTCCCGGTCACGGGTCGCTCGGCGGCGCTCCGCGAACGGCGCCGAGCCGCACGCGATGTGGTCGACGAAATTTACCGCCCGTCTTTGGCAGATTTACTCCGGGGACCTCCCCTGTCGTCGCAGCGACGATGGCCTGGGCCTGCGCTCGTCCGGGCCGCGCTGGGCCCTAGGGGCGGGGCGCCGAGGCAGCCCGGTCGTGAGACGCCGCGGAGGAGCAAGTAGTGTGTGCCGCGGCATCGGCCTCGACCGCCCGCTTGCTCCCTCTCGCACGACCGATGCGGCGTGGTGCTTCCGCGCCGCGCGCCCAGCGCGAACGACGCGCGAGCAGAAGCCGGATCCGCCGCCCGCCGAGTAGCATCTCCAGTGGGAAGCCACTCCCGGTGAGCGTGGATCGACGGTCTGTACTCGAGGAGCTTCACCTCCTGCCGCCCGTGAACGGGAACCCAGCGAAGCGAGGCCCGCGGCGCGCGGTGAGCGCGAAGGGGAGCGCCGCCGGTGGCTTGACGCGCAGTGGCGAGGGCGGCGGCACGTGCGCGCGCGTGGATGGGAGGCCCGACCCGGAGGGGAAGGGGAGAAGTTGGTAGGACCCACTAGATAGGGGTTCCCGGATGCGGGAGCTCGAGATTAGAATTTGATGGGGCATGCAAATTGAGGGGCCAACTAGGGCTCCACTGGATAGATAGAGTATAATACCGCTGACCAATATTCTCCTTTTGCTCCAAAAATAGATATCATTTTTGCTTATTGAGAAGTCATTTTTTTATATAATTTTGATCAATTATATAACAAAGAATATTAATATTTACTTATAATACATAATTAGTGTGAAGATTGGTTATTGAATATAATTTTAGAATGAAAATGTTTAGAGAATGTTCCATGTATTTCCTATAAATTTAGTCACAACTATGAAAGTTTGACCTACATGTATCCCATAATGGTCTCTATTTATGTATGAAATAAAATTTATTTTAAAAATAAACTCAGTAATCTATTGATACTTATTTTGTATTGTAAGTGTAAATAATCTTTTATATAAATTTGGTCGAACTTAGAATGACTTGACTTATTGGAAAGTGAAAATTACACTATATATATGTACTATTCTTTTGGACGAGGGAGTACTTGAGGTAGGCCACTAGGCCGGGTAGCCAATTGGCTGTCGTGCGCATCTGGCCTCCCTCTCTCATTTCCTCGGTAAAAGCTGTATCGACAACTTTACTGACGCCTGGTTGGAACGACACGGACGAACGGAGGAGAGACGCCGCCTCAGCCTCTACGGCTCTACGACGCCGTCGTGAAGCCGCAGTTGGTGGACGTGTCGGTGAGGTACATGACGGAGGAGGAGCGAGAGCGCCGACAGGACGCCGCAAGCAGGACTTCCGCTGCTTTTCCTTCTCAGGTGAGCAACATACTCCTGCCTGGTCATGTCGTCCGCCTCCTCATGCATGCACCTCCCTGTAGTCCTCATGTCCATACGGCCTCGCGGCATCTTCCTCCGAGCGCTTCCAGCCTAGCATTTCAAGGAGGATGTGAGCTCTGAGCTGTGGGTTGTGTCAAGCGAAAGAAACGCTCCGACTCCCAGAGGTACCTCGCCGGCGGCCACCTATGCGACTATGCCTGCTGGCTCCGCCCCTGCATACCCGCCGAGAAAACTCGTTGGCCTTGGCCTCTGCGCCGAGAAAAACTTGTTGGCCTCTCCGCGTGTGACCTTTCTTCCCGGAGTGCGGAGTTCCTGCTGGTATTGTCGGGACCTCGCCGGCGGCCACCTGCTCTCTCCGCCCCTGCATACTCGCCGAGAAAAACTTCTTGGGCTCTCCGGGTTTGACCTTCCATCCCGTAGCTGTTGTCCGCTTCCAGAGGAACCTCGCCGCCGCCGGCCACCTATGCCTGCTGACGCCGCGGTAGTACGGTACTTCTGCTGACGCCGCGGTACTTGGACACAGCTGGCTTGTCCGCGATCTACTTTGTAACTGATCTGCAGTAGTTCTGCAGCTCCAATGCAATGAAAAGGTGGGGATAACTCCCGGCTGACCAGCCGCCATTGATGCCACCAGCAATGGGATGCGAGCATGCCAAAGGCCCCGTTTAGTTCCCAGAATTCCTCCCAAATTTTTACTGTGCAAAAAGAAGATTCCTTATCACATCAAAATGCCGGTACAAGTATCGAAAGTACGAAATGTAGGTAAAAAATAAACTAATTACACAGTTTAGACGTACATTGCGACACGATTCTTTTGAGCCTAGTTACGTCATCACAGGATAATATTTACCACAAACAAACGAAAACATGCTTCAAATGCTTTCGATGTGACATTCCTCCAAAATTTTGCACCAAATTTTGGGATCTAAACACACCATGAATTCTGACATACGAACAGAGCATGAATAGCATAGGCCCTGTTTAGATCCCAAAATTTCTCCCCAAATTTCACTATGCAAAAAGAAGATTCCCCGTTACATCAAAATGCCGGCACATGTATCGAGTATTAAATGTAGGTAAAAAAATAAACTAATTGCACAGTTTAGATGTACGTTGCGAGACGATTCTTTTGAGCCTAATTACGTCATGGTAGGATAATATTTACCACTAACAAACGAAACGTGCTACAGTGTCAGATGTGACGTGCTACAAGAATTTTGCACCAAATTTTGATGATCTAAACACACCCCATGTGCTCAAGCTTTTGCCGTTCTTTTTTTTTTCCAGGGCGAACACGTGGTGGAAATCATCGCTGAGGACGGGGGCAACCAGGAGGTGGAAAGCATCGAGCGAGCGAGCACAACCGATGAAATCATGGAGCGCCAATCTCCGGAGCCGCTAATTCCTCTGGTAAGATGGAAAACCTCTGTTTCACTGATCTTACTCCCCTGTCCATTGGCATTGGACTTATTCGGAATTGGAATTGGAATTGCAATCGTGATGTGCACAGCACTACAGCAGTAGGCAGCAGTAGCACATCACTAGGTCGATGGGCTTCACAAAATGGATTTGAATCGTATTTTAGTTTTATAAACAGACTCAAACAGGGGGCTACTTACCGTAACTAATATTCATTATGGCCATTTCTTGACATCCAAAAGGGGGCTTTTAGACCCAATGAGTTTTGCTTCAAAAAGATTGTTTTCCCAAGGCGGTGGTAATAGTTGAGGAAGATTAAATGCTAATATTTGTGAACGTGTATCGTAAAAGAGTACAATCTTCATTTTAAGTTCTCATGAAAATAGTTTGGACCTCTAAATGCCTCATGTAAAAAGTTAGTTTACTACAAAGTTATACATTATATTGGGAACGACATCTATGGTATATACCACGCTAACACTAGAGGTCATTTTGAAAAGAAGAAAACTAGAGAACTTAAAATGAATATTGAAGCCTCTAAACGATCTTAGATAAATAAATAAATAAAACTTATCAACTAAAATGTTGTAGGTCTTACAAATTTTGGTACAGACTATGTTAATATCTGAGATCTTGTCACAAATTCACAATTTCATATTTTAAAATCTAATAGCTTTAAATGAATATTAGAGCCTATAAAATATATTTTTGATACTTAAAATTATAGATCGCGTTGAGTTCTATACTTTGATACAAAGCACTGGCAAGACCAGGGCCCGGCGACCCTGGGCCTCTGCCCGAGCTGCTCGATGTTTAACTCTGTTGAATCTAATTACTGCATGGCCTAATCGTAGTGGACATTAAGCTTATTCTCTTACTTAGAGCATCTCTAACAGTGCACAAAAACAAGTCCCAATCCTGTTTTTTGGTAAAATGAGAAAAGTCACCTCCCAATAATGATTTGGGAGTTACTAAACTCATGGTTTTTGGGACTAAATTTTTTTGGCACTGTTGGAGTTGATCTTAGCCCACTAGACTGTTCGAGCTCTAAAAAATCTTGTGACCACTAATGATACAAAGTCTCTATTTATGCAAATTCATATGAAAAAGCTATGTTTCCTTTTTACAAGAGAAAGAGAGAACAAATAACACGTGGGTCAGTTCTCTGTCAGTAAAACCACCACCTAAGAAACTGTTTTGAAATGGCAATTGGGTATATTGTCTGATTTTAAAAGTTAAGGTGTTTATGTTGTCTAGTATTCAAGTTCGAAGATTTCTTTTCCAAATTCAAACTAGCTTAGGGGCTGAATTAGACTTGCTCATTATAGTTTATTACTCTCATAAGAATATCCAAAGTTTAAATTACTTTTTTTCCCAAAAAATGCAGGTCATCTATAGCACCGACAACACAGCCGGTCATCTCGAACGACAAAAGAAAAGTTGGCCCAACTATACTCTGAACACCCTGTTATTCGCTTGTACCATGTTGTTTTAAGCGTACATGAATCCTTCTTCAACAGCATCAATCACAATTAAGATATTGCTTGTGGTTGACATCTTGGTGTTCTTGGTCATCAATGCAATACTCCTCATAAAAACTGCCAAATTGGGGCAATGCCTTGGTCTGCATCTCGTCGTTGCTCCTAGAATTATCAATGTGCCTTCTAATTCTTCCATTCAACGGATGCTATGCCTTCAGCATCCTCACCGTGCTCTTCCTGATCGTCATTGTTGCCCTCCTCCAACCAAAGTTGCAGCATTCATGGGTAAACAGATATTTCTTGCCCTCCTTCTTGATCACCACCAATGATGGCGGTACACAGAATGACATTGGTGATCAAGAGAATGAATACTTGAACCACTTATTCAACATATCGAATCCGTTGCCACCCCGCGGCGCCTAGTCACCGGAATCTTGGGATACTACTCCTACATGGCAGGGCCAGTCACCGCAGCTGGCTTCTTCTTCTTTTTGTACTGTACTTCTCGGGCTCTATATGATGATGGTGATCGCGATGAGAGCTGTGTCTCCACACCATGCATGCCTACCTGCGCCGCTGTGCTGAAGGCCCTCCTACTGCTCACGATCATCAGCGCCTCTGGCCCATTTTTTCGCCACTCATCAGTGACCATGTAGATCCAATCCATGGATCTTTGTTTGTTTAAGATCCTTGGTAATCCTAATACTCTTTAATGTACTTGTTTCTGTATATGTAGCCGATGAGTATCTCGTGTGATGATCCTATTTGTGCACTTTTTTATAGTACAATGCAATTTTGTTTGTTCAGACAACAGTATACTTGATACTACAAACCTTCTTTTGTGTCAGCTGAACTGTGAGTGTTGTAACATCAAATAAATGGTTATACTATGGTTAAACCTCATGGCACTAATTATTGTCAGTGATCAATGGCAGTGATGGAAACTTAAGAAGCATAAGAACATCACGTATGCAGATATAATCGCACTACAAAAAATGCAGTATTAATGTTGAAGGTATAGAGAAATAAGACGCGGAACGATTTTAATAATTTGGTAGGGAGGGAGTGACTAATACCGCACCTAGGAGTAAGAGGGAAATGAAGTATTGCAGGTTGCACAGTGTGAATGAGCCAGATTACAGCACAATACTATCCTGATATATACACGGCGCGTCTAATTGGTTTCAGTGTCACTATGCCTTTAACAATCATAAATAAAACAAAACAACTTAGGAACCTATACAGAGAAATGGGACAGGGGGATACTCTTCTGCAGAGGAAAACAGAGCACCAGGCAGAGGCAGTAAGCTATCGTGGGCCAAATTGGCAGCCCAATCCCCTCAAGAAAAAAGCAGCCCAATACATCCCTATCCTAAACCCAACGTTTAAGCCACCTTCACAGTCTAAACACTCCAAGAAGCCAATCTTTAGCTCTCCATTTTAGAGGCTAATCATATCTTTAGCCATTGGGGTAAAGAGATCCAAATAGGCACTTCCGCTCATACTCTTCTTACAACGAAAGCTGCTTCTTCAGTTCACTAAATATATTATATGTATATTCTGAACCGGCAGACAAAGCAAAGGTAACCTATATCACATATGCTTACACTTTTACAAAAGCAGCATGCAGCTTGTTCAGTTCAATAAATCTATATTCTGAACTAGCTGGCGAAGCAAAGCTACACAGCACTTTCCCCCCACACGGCCTCTCCTATATAAGGCAAGCACGCATACACGATTGAGCACATGAACATAAGTCCAGTACACACACCGTCGGTGATAGATGGCGATGTTGAGCTCCTGCACCAGCACCACCACCATCCTGAGCCAGGCGGCGCCGGTGGGAAAAATCCTCTCCCGCCGCCGCACTGATGCAGCTCCGCAGCAGACAATCGGCTTCGGCGGCGTCAGTAGCGGCTCTGCGTTGGGCTTCAAGCGATGAGTCCCGGTCCCGGGCTGCTCTCTTTGCGTGCCATGCGCAGAAGTACAACATCGAACCCAGTGGTAAGCCGTAGCCTGTAGGCCTGTAGTTGGTGTAGTACCACGAACACGTACCTGTACTACGTTAATATAAAAAAATATACATTCTTTTTATATAAAAAAAGAGAATCTGAACTTCGTTAATTAATCTATTGTATTTGTTGCACAGTACTTCCTACGTAATTCATCAAGTATGTAACATGTTAAGCATAGAGTTAAACGTATCAAAGGCCCATTAATTAAAGTGGATTTTTTTTTTTTTTTTGTTTATAGATTTTTTAGTTGGCTCAACGCGAGCCCATATATCTTCGTTTAGCCCTTAGATTCAACTTCTGGATCCATAAACTTCTGGGCCGCCAAATTGGCCCCTCACCGCTATATGTGTGTCTATGTTGATTTGGGAAAGAAAGAAGAGGAAGGGCATGTTGTTTCTTTCAGTATTGAGTGAATGAAATGCACCAATTGCAGTATAATAGAGTTGTAATTCACTAGTTATTCCAGATGCTCGCCAAATCTGGAAAAAACAGAAGGTTATTTGGATTCCTCGGAACCCCGTCTACATCACCATTTAAAATTTCTTGTCCTACTATTGGCCAAACTACCTAAGCACTGTGTCCAATGTGACTAGGATGCACCATGAAAGTACATGTCACTCAACCAAAGGAAGATAATGGAGAGTTGGCTGAAATGAGCACTAAAGACTTTTCGGGAGATCTCCTCCATACATATGTCGCCACATCTCCGTAGTGCGCCCATTTGTGGACTTGCATTGCTCCATTCGGCCTTCGTAGCATGCCACTAGCCCCTACGCCCGTGCTGCTTGCACTCACCACCTAATGTTGCACAGGAATGTAGCAATGAAGAAGGGAGGATGATGGGCAATTGTAAATTTCATGCATGTTGACTTAGGGCGGGGGTTGTGCAAATGGGAGACAATTAGGTGCACCTTCAAACCTCTTTAGTTCAATTATTTGTACTAGTTCTTCAAATTTTTGAAGAAGTAGTATAAATATTTAAACTAAAGAGGTTCGAGGTTTACCTAAAGGTGACCCTTTTGCACCCTTATGTTGACTACTGTTTTCCCACATTATGTCTTATCTTTTTGAGAACACGTTGTGGATGTCTGATCTAAGGGCCAAACGAGAAGGGTATGGACCGTAACCACCTAAAAATATATATTAACCTAGGTGTTAAATATAAACATCAAATTAACAAAGGGGGTATGGATGAAGCACTTGATGAGCCCAAAAATTAACTTTTATATAATGATGGACCTAAACAAAACTTCGGCTTAAGTTAATGGATATATGGTTCATAATACTCTTCAGCATATATACACACACTAAGCTGTAAAGCAATTTGATTTTGAAATTTGGACAGCCCTGGTGCACCCTCGCGCATCTGACGGCAACGACTGGAGTCTCCGGGAAGACAACAACCGCATCATCCTCAGCCTCAACGTGGGAGATTCCACGACCGACAAAGACCTGGAGGTTGCAACAACAGAGGACCAGACCCTCCTGGTCATCAGGTACAATAAGGAGGAGGACAAGAGCAGCCCGGCGAGCTCACTGGACGTCCGCCTGCTGATGCCTCCCGGATACGACAGTAATAAGATGCAGGCGATAATGTGGAATACGGGTTGGCTAGAGATTTCTATCCCCAAGCCTAAGCACGAGCGCAAAAATGATACCCATCACGCCATCGACAAAGGCCTAGACCCCGTGATTATCTCAGTATGTATGGATATCGATATAGATGTGTGGCATCTATTTATATGCTTGTGTTCTGCATGTGTTAATAATGTATACTTTTCAAGCAGCATGTAACGTACGTGTAGCTGCTTTAATAGTCTTGTACCCTAATGTGATGTACCTACTATGTCAAGCCTTATTTTGTTTTATAAAGAACCTTACATCTCTGCCATCTCAAAATATTTATAAAATAATAATTTAACCTCCTAAATTTACATCTAAGTTACCTAGTTTTTTGTTGTTGTGGAAAGTTAATTTAAAAATAACCCAACTCTGTCATAATGAAAGATAACACTAGGTTTCAAAAAAAAAAAAAAAGATAACACTAAATAGTCCTTTTTCAAAAAAATAACCTGCATATGTATCAATTACCCGCTTCAACTATAAAAAAAAAATTGAGATACCCTGCAAACCTACACCTAGATATGAGTGCAGCATGCGAGGATATGAGTGCACGAGGAGGCCTATCATGGCTTTTGACTCTCCTCCTATCCCCTTGTGCGATTGCTTCCCCAACACAGTAACACTCGCGGTTTTTTACTTTTTGGGCTTTGATTGATGCCTATTGGGCCAAGCAGGCCGTTGTTTATGTTGTCCCTGAACCACCAAACACAGGGCATGACGTTTCACGTGACACGGACGTTAAAACTCTCCAAAGACCAGATTTAAAAAAGGACATAGTATATATTTTGATATAAATTTCAGGATGGAAACTGCCCACAGGAATCTGTCGATAGTTTCACTAGACTGGCACGTCCCAATCTAGGTTCCCGGACCATTCATTTTTTTGAATGGCCGTGGCACGCTACGTCACTGTCACGTCCGGTCACTTGTTTGTTTGTCTATCTCACCCAGAACAAGAAAAAATATCTTTGGTTACGGTCCAACATGATTATGTTAGACTTTTTCTTAAAAGTTTTGAGTTTGTATTACCTTTTTTTCGTGTGAGTATATATTTGTAGCCATTATGGATGTTCCTATTTTGTCAAAAAAAAAAAAGTACAAAGTACATTTTATTAAATCACTTTTCATATTTCCTATGAGTAGGTGGTTTTATTTATTATATATATATTTCTAAGCTGTAGTAGGTGACATCGCTGCTGCTACATTCGTGTCACTGACACGTGGTCCAGCATAGCTCTCACGGCCCACTTGTCAGTTCCTTGCGCTCAGAACCAAGAATAATTTACCCGCAGGCAGGCCGGAAGGAGATAAGGTGGACCCGTGCCTCAACTGCCTCAAAACCTTGGGTACAATACGACGTGCCAACCGACCGAAAGGGAGTGTGCTGTGTCCTGCCCACAAGAAGCTCGGAAAACCATAGGCCGAAACAGAAGGCGCTCTCTGGTTTCGCCGTCGTCTCCGCCCCTTTTCCATGGCAGCTGCCTGCAGCCAGAACACACACACTCTACCTCCACTCTCGCTCGTCAGCTATAAGTAGCTCACCTGCTTCCACCAATCCATCCATCCATCACTGCAATCAAGCACAACACATCCACCAAATCCACACACACAGCCAACTACGTTCCGAGGAAGAACCGTCGCTCCAATCGAATCGAATCCAAGAGAAGTTTGAGCTAGGGAAGAAGGAAAAGAGGCATCAGAGATGGAGAGGATGAGCTCGTCGCTGCAGTCATGGGTGGAGGAACACAAGCTCTCAACCATCGGTAAGTACAACCAACTCCACTCCACTTCAGATCAGATCAGGTCATGCAGTCAACTCAAAGCTCGTATCTTAGAGACGCTGCTGTTCTGTTCTCTTCACAGGAGCCGTGTGGGCGACGGCGGTGGCCGCGTCAGTGGCGTACAGTCGTCGCCGAGCACCAGCGCGTGGGACGGGGATACGGCTCATCCACGCCAGGATGCACGCGCAGGCGCTCACGCTCGCCGTCCTCGGCGGCGCCGCGCTCGCGCACCACTACTCCGGCAGCAGCAGCAAGAAGAGGGAGCAGCAGGAGGACCTGGATTACGGGTTCTACTCGCAGCTGCCGCCGGCTACTGATGCCGATGGCAACGAGAATGAGCGGTGGAGCTGGTAAGTGAAGAAACACACTTCCTTCACCTGCTGCTCAGCTGCTGCTGCATCGTATCCATCGATCGGTTGGGACAAGACATCATCATCCATCAGTGAGGAAGAAAGAGGAAGAAAGAAAGAATAAATTAGTAGCAAGCAATAATTAGTGGTTACTGGCGATGGGTGATGTGGCGTCCTAATCCTAATCCATCCAGCGAAGACGTGGTTTCGTTTACTTTACATTATCCATCCACATCGGAGCATCGGAGTTGCAGCTAGGCGCCCATGGTTTTCTCTTTCTTGCTTGTTGCTTGGATTCTTCTGTAATAGTACTTCTAGTAGCTTGTACCATTTCATCTTATTGATTAAATGGTCACGATGATGACGACAATTATGTTTTTGTATCCTTGGAAAAACAAACAATATGGTGAATGTCAGCTCGTGTGTGACTTTCTGTTGGACTCTGTTTTTTTTTCCTCTTCTTGCTAATAAATCTGCTGTAAGGGTGCATGCAAACCTTTTTTTCCTCTTGCTAATAAATCTGCTGTAAGGGTGCATGCAAACCTCTCCAGTTTCATTGAAAAAAAAACTGTGTTTTGAGTTACAGTTAATAATTATTACTACAAGAGCTTAAGGCATAATTTTCCGTTTCCCTCTATTCTTTTCACGAGGCTCCTTTTTGTTTTCCCCCTCACCTTCTTCTGACAGGAGGGCCACGTCTCCACTCTCACACGTACGTGTCAGAATTTTTAAGAGGCACACGTGTCGCATTTGGATGAAGGCCAGGGACGTGCATGTGGCCCAGTGCGCAAGTGCGAAAACTGCAATTCATCATGGCCCATAAACGCTGGAAGCAGCCCATGTATGTGTGGGCCTCCTTTCACCCGGCATTGCTAGCTTGTTCAACTAATGGGCCATGACGTGGACAACTTATTTTCATCACGTGAACAAGTTTACTACAAATCATTTTTTTTTTGAGAAACGTTTACTACAAATCATTCACTCAAATATACATACAGTACGGTAGACACCATTATAACTTAATCCTTTTTTTTTTTTGACGAGAACTATCTCTCCATTACTACTGCCGCGACAAATGCAGAACGTACGGCAGTAGGTCAAAGGGAGCTATCTATCCACATTGAGATGCGTCTGTCCATGCATCATGTAAACAATTAATCATATCCCTATTACTCAAGGGAAAAAAAAAACAATATCAACCCTATTTACATTGACTCGCCATATATCATCACTGGACACGATTTGACTCGATGAGCATAAATTATATGAATCCTGGACACATTCGAGATACAGAGGGCGCAAGGGCAATTTGGGGAATAAAAAACACGGGACGCGCGTAGAAAAGGTTGGGAATGAAAAAAAGTGTTTTGAAAGAAATGTTTCATAGGCAAGTCTGCCAAGAGCGGAACCGCTAGGCCCCGCGCCGCTCCCCACGCGAAGCGGCTCGGGCGGCGAACCCGCCCACCGCCTCCGCCCCGGCTCCCCCCCTCCTCCTCATTGCCGCGCCGCCGGCAAGGCGCGTGGGTGGCCGGGATGGCGGCGGGGCATGCTCCACTCGTCCCGGTGGCGTGGCGGCGCGGGTTGCTGCGGGCGGCGGGCGCGTCGCTTTCGCCCGGGCCGCGTGGGGCTCGGGAAGGCCGCTGGCGGGTGCGGACGGCGCCGGCCCGAGGCCTAGGCACCGTGAGAGCGGCGGTGGTGGGCTCCTTCATCTTCTTCCCCCACCGTCATCCCCTTTCCCCCTCGCATGGTGCCTCCATTGGGGCCGGCTTGGGCTGCTGCGGGGGCTGGGCGGCGGATCCGATGCCCCGGCGGCGGATCCGGTGCCCCCACGCCGAGGGCGCCGGTGGTGCCATCCATGGTGGGGCGGCTGCGGCGGCCCTGACACCGGGTTCTCCGGCTGGCGCGGCGGTGGATCCGGGGCCCATGGGGCCGGGGCGGCGTCACGGTGGTGCACACGCGCCGGGCGGCGGCCAACATTGGGCGCCAACGCCGGCTTAAGTGCCGGCCAGGGCGACGGTCTCGGCATGAGGCGGGTGGCGTGGCGCGGCAAGGTGATGCCCGGTCTGTGTGCCTAGATGGAGGGGGTGGCGGCCGACGCCGGCTATCGCGGGCCGCTGCGTCTTGCCGGCGCGTCGAGCCTCTCTCTAGTGCGGTTTCCGCGGGGATGGCGAGCGGCAGCCGGCGACAACGGAGACAACTTGGCGGGACCGGGGTCTTGGCCGGACTCAGGCTTTGGGGGGACATCTTGGGCGAAAGCCTCGCGGCGGTGGCGCGCCGGGGCGCCGCTTCCTGTTGAGGGCGTCGTGTTCCGGCACTTGCACTATCTTCCATGGGCGAAAGCTCAGTCCATCTTGGATGAGCGACGGTGGCGTCCCCTAACGTCACTCCCTTCCGAAGGCGTCGCTTTTGGAGTTCATTTCGACCACGACTTCGCCTTCGGTTGATGCTCTTCCTTCTCGGTGCTTGGTGTGCGTGTGGAGGGCTTGCGGTGTGAAGTCGGAGCTGCGACGTCGAGGGGATGTGGCAACGCAACGATGACATGAGGCAAACCCCCTTCTTTGTGGACCTGGACTACTACGGTCGTCGAGCGGAAGCTAGTGGCGAGGCGAGAGGATCAAGATTGGAAGTCGGAGCTGCTCTTGTCCGAGCTTGGCAACGATGACCGGTTATGGCCTCTCGTGTTGGGTTGTTTGCCCGTTTTTTGGGTTCGCCCGGTCCGCCATGGGGAAGTCGGAGCTGCTGGGTCGCTTTGCAACCATGCTCGACAACGATGACTCATGGCGGTTTGTGCTCTTCCGCGTCGCGTGGGTGGGTTTGCTCATCGTGCATCCTCTCATGGCACTTTCGGCAACCCTTCTTGTATATACATTTCTTTTTCGTCTTAATTGAGAGGCGGCGAGCTCCTGCCTTTTTATTTCAAAAAAAAAAAAAAGAAATGTTTCATGGGTTGAGAAATAGAGAATATAGATAGAGATTAGTATATTGCAATGTAACTTACGGGCGGCAACTAGTAGTAACCAAAAGCAACCAAACCCAACAAATCCTCATCGTCATTATTTGAATTATTATATGGATGTCCTCACTACAATTGCATGCCTTTACAGCTTCATTACTTGCATGATCATTATTACCCCCTTTATGTTTTCCCTACTTGCATGCTAACATTTTTTTCTTTTCTTTCTTTTATTACAAGAATAAAAAACTGAAGTTCCATATACTATGATTGTGTACGCGTTGCAGTTCCATATACACTTTATGCGCAGCATGACTTAAAGAGACCGAGAGAGGGCCCACATGTCGGGTAAGTGGGAGGATAGTGGTTAACACACACAGCGCTTGTTTATGGAAGGGTCAATTAGGCTAAGCCGTGCCACCCTCCAAGCCTCCAACATCCATATCTTTCATGCCCCTCCAACAAAAGTCTATTCTTTTAGGTTACAAAGTCCCTATCAAGCAACCTACTGGCTGGTCCATGATGATCCCAGCTCTCTTTCATTCATTTTATAATCATGCAATCATATATCCACATCATTTTATCTCATTAATTCTGGCATGTCTACTTGATTACAGGGATCCTGATGTGAGGAAAAGACCATACTGTCCTTCCAGCAACTAAGATTTTTTTTTTTATATGTGACAACATTTTCATTTGATAATTTGGATACATTGCTTCTAGCTTGTAATGTTTATTACCTCAGTTCCCACTTTAATAGAGAAATATATAGCTAAAAGTTACAGA
This sequence comes from Hyparrhenia diplandra, assembly GCA_015847255.1. Lineage (NCBI taxonomy): Eukaryota > Viridiplantae > Streptophyta > Magnoliopsida > Poales > Poaceae > Hyparrhenia > Hyparrhenia diplandra. The sequence continues at coordinate 104,825 of JADLZK010012359.1, read as the reverse complement.
GCCAAAAAGTGCCTGAGAGTATTCAGTCTTATCTGTGAAAACTTAATTCGGAGTCAACCAAGAATTTCATCTGCACTAGGTATGTCATAAAATGTCTTTGGTACAACGTACCCTCTACGTTTCATTCTACAGTCCTGTCCATAAACAGCCTGTTTTAGGTACACAGTAGTTGGCTTATATTAGCTTGGCCAACAATGGACAATTGTACCTAAGCTTGCACTAAAAGTGTGAAATAATCCAGAAAGACAATGTCTGCTGCTCGTACTTTATTAAGCACCATACATTCCTTCTTTCTCTTATAGAATGAAAATTAATGATTAGTTGTTGTACTAGTAATAATAATCTTTTGTCTATCCTTAATCATGCATTCTATCTGAATTCACACAAAAAAAAGGAGAAGAGATACCCTGACGAGGGAGGCCAGTTTAGTCAATGTACTAGTTTGGCATACAAAGGTACACCACACACACACCGACTACATTCATGGGCTACACACAACACATTTATGTAAGAAAACCAGGAGAATTTTAATTCTAATTCCCCTGATTGTCTCAGTCAGCAACCACCGCGTACCAGTTCTAGAAAAAAGATATCGCAGCACACCATCCGTTCCGGCCGGCTGCTTCCTTCCTGCAGCTGCCATTCGTTTTTATAACCTTCACCCAACGCAAGGCCATGGCCACGACCAGCTTGCTGCTACCACCATTGCAGTTGCAGAGAAAGAAGGAGAGCAAGGCGAGGCAGGCATGGACTGCTGCATCTGTAGCCCCATGGCGGCCGTGTACAGGCTTCCGAGGAACGCCATCTGTGCTCCCTGCCATGAGGGTGCCAAGGCCATCATCGGGTTTCTGAACAAGGATGATGAGCAGCAGCAAGAAGAGGGTGGCCATGGTTCTATTCTCAAGTCCAGGGTGTCCATGATGAAGCCTGACAGCGCAACCAAGGTACAAATTCTCAATGATCTGTTCTTTCCTATTTCTGTTTGAACATGTACTCTTACTTATATATATCCTGAATTCCTGATCGATTTTGCTAGAATTACACATCTGAATCTTCTGAACCAACAGTGTTTGTTGTTGTCACATCATAAGGTGTGCTAGTTGTTCATTCACGTATGGTTTCATAGTCAGCTGCACGTCACAATCTCAGGACGACGTTTCCTGCACTACATGCATGCTTCAATAGAAAGGTTCTGTGAAAAAGTGACCCCCCGGATGTTAACGGGTCTTTATAAAGCCATTAGTTTCAGGCAAAGCTTTCAGCAACCGCCTTTTATGCGCCTGTCCTACCATTACAACATACGGTTGTTTCAGAACTCAGCAATACAGTGCAGAGTGGATTTTCCTTGATCCTCGCTCATTCTCAGTATGTTCAGTTTTGGTGCCTTACTTTTCAGTATGTTCAGTTTTGGTTCATATTGGATTTTCCAATATGGAAGCCTGAATAATACCAAGACTACAAACATGAGGCAATTACAATCCATCCTCAAAGTGTAAATTAGTAGTAGTAATCAAAAAGATGACACCAAAATCAGAGGTGATTTCGTTTTGCCAAACAGAATTCAGTTCGTTTTCTGAACAAGCAACAATGAATGCAGGGGATGAGGGATGCTTGGGAGCAGGTGAAGGAGATGAGAGGCCGGGAGGAGGAGGCCCACGAGAGAGCTGCCTTCCTCGCGCTGGGCCTGTCCATGGCGTGGAAGGAGGGAGCCCACACCGACATCGTCGTGAAACCTGGCACTGGGCCCCCAATACCGGCCCACAAAGCCATCCTGGTAAGTGAGTGAGTGGGCTTTAAGTTTTAGGCATATTTGTGGGCCTCTATTCCCAGCATGCATTTCAAACGAAGCCCAGCCAGCCCATCGGTTTGATCTGATGCACACACGCACGCATGCAGGCCGCGAGGTCGGAGGTGTTCCGTCACATGCTGGCCGCCGACGAGCGCTGCAAGGCCCCCGCCGGCGACGCCATCTCCCTGCCGGAGCTCTCCCACGACGAGCTCACTCTCTTCCTCGCCTTCCTCTACACCGGAGCGCTGGAGAGCGACGGCTCGGTCGTGGTGCCGGAGGAGCGGCAGCTGCACGCGCTCCTGGTGGCGGCCGACAAGTACGACGTGCCGTTCCTGCGGCGGGCTTGCGAGGCGCGGCTGGCTGCGGCCGTGGACGCCTCCAACGTGCTGCGCACGCGGGGTCGCGGAGCTGAGCTCCAGCGCGGCGCTCAGGGAGCGCGCCATGGACACGGTGGTGGAGCACGCCGAGCAGGTGGTGTTCTCGCCCGAGTTCGAGGGCTTCGCCGTCAGGAACGCCGGGCTGTGCGTCGAGATCACCCGTTCGCTGCTGGCCAAGATGAAGGCCGTAGAGAACAGATAGGCGGCGGAAACACCTAGCTCTAAACCCGGTTGAACGCGTGTACCTACGTGACCTTGTGTTATATATGTTAGACCTAAAGGATCAACTAGGTGTAGAACCAGAGGGTCTAATCTGATCTTGATAAACACTTAGGTGATAATAAGAACAGCGATTCCTATTACAAGATCTAAGAACTGGGATTAGAGAGGAGAGGAAGTACACAGACCGTTGGTGTTATCTGAGTCCGCCATTGATGGTCGCTGGATGCGTCGTACGGACGGCGGTGACGGCGCGGTGGTGGTGGTCTTCCTGTCGCTGGCAGCACCTCCCACGCGATCGGACTGGGGTAGGACGGTGGAGTGACGGCTGTGGTAAATGACCTGATAACCCTAGCCTTGGACCCCACCTCCTTTCTTATAGTGCTGTGCGACAGGGGCCCACCAACCACTAATGGGTTGGGCTCCCCCGATCAGGGAGTTGACCAAGTTTCGGTGTGGTCCGTTGGGCCCAACACCGGGAGGAGATCAATTCTAACATTCTCCCCCTTGATCTCTTCTAACAACTTACATCAATTATATCTTAGTCTTAATTTAAATACTTAACTTAAATTCTTAGTGCTTAGCTCCGTCTCATTATAAAGAAATGCGTAGAGCGCGTTTCATCGTCACAGAAAAAATTTCCGTTGGACTTGACGGCTACAATACATCCCTCTAATTTGAAAACAGAGTTCTAACTAATGGGCCCTAAATGTCCAGAAATCATTGGCTTTCCATAAACCCATGTCGACTGTGTATTCTCTGAACACACTGGGTGGTAGGCCTTTTTTAAACGGATCCGCAAGTACTTACATAATACTTATATGCTTAATAATCTAAGTGATTCTGAACTTTCTCCTTTACAACATATAACTTAGTGTCAATGTGTTCACACTAAACATGTTGTCTCGGGAGTAATAAAGTGCTTATATAGTTATTGTTGTTGTCAACCATAACCAATTCGAATACAGGTTGCCTTAACCATTTTCCTGTCTCTTAGCCTCATGATATGCTATATCAACTTGATTCACTAATACTAAATTATTTCATCGGAGCTTTTCCACAATAAAACTCCAATTTGCAAGTGTCAACAACAATTGTGGATTTGTTGTACAACTTGCTATAACTTAGTCTATATACCCTCATATGTTTGAGAGCACTAATTCTTTCTTACTTTAGCATGAGACCAATAATCTTAATTCCATTCCAGTGATCTATAGTTTGGAATGGTCTTTTGCCAAAACAACCCGGATACTTAGACTAAGTCGGGGTAATCTTAAGCTTCCAACAACTGAAGCATATGGTACCATCTTCATCGATCTATTTCTTATTGATTCTAGAAACGCTAAAATCCTTAAAGATATTACAAAAATTCTTAAAGATATTACCCTTGACTATGAGGACAAAGCGCAAGTCTTTTCGCATGCATACTTTATTTCTCTAAAATATTTTCTAAGTATGCCTTTGCGATAATTCTAATACCCCTTTTCTAATCTCGGTGAGTTCTTATTGCTCAAACAAGTGACACTTCACCAAAATCAATCTTATTGAATCTTGAATACAAGAAACATTTCTTCTCTTACAGTAGATTAACATCACTACTGATAAGCAAGATGTTATCCACATCTAAGATTAGGAAACAAATTTCCCATTCTGTAACTCTATATTAATGCAACTGTCATCTTATTCTCTTTAAGCTGAAACTTTCTTATTATTTCATTAAACCTTAGATGCCACCATCTGGTGTCTTACAACAACCCATAAATGGATTTCTTCTAATGTTATCCCATGTGCTATATTCTTATGCAACCATCTCATACTAATCCTCATCAAGGAATGTTTTTCTATATATTCATCTCATGTAATTTTAAATCTTAATGTGCCACTAACACTTTGCCTAAATCCTTTCATTATAAGCCATGCTCTTTACTCATTTCCCTTTGGAGTCACATTTCACCTTGTAGACCCATATGTAGCCTACTTGTTTTGGCTCCATTGGGAATATCTTTTGCCCTATATTTTAATGTATTTCCTCCGAGTCACATTTCGTCTTGTAGACCCATGACAGTCTTTTGGTTTGACTCCATTAGGAATTTCATCTTATTACGGCATGGCAACTAAACACTTGAATGAGTGGGTGTTTCTGATGGCCTTATTCAAGCGAGGTGGGATCACCCTCTATTTGTATATTCTTTTGGTCTGATAAATCTCATAACCTTCTGATATAGCTGACTTTCTAATTCTTTGCAATCTTCTAAGACCTTAATTATTTGGCGCCTCATGGGCCTGTTGTTATTCTTCCTCTTGCTCGACATTAGATTCTAAGGTATCCTGAAAAATAGGTACCTGATTCTCATACTTTATCGGCAAAAGAAAACTAACAATAGGTGTTGCCACTACAAGTGTTGGACAATTGTTGGTGCAACAAGAGCAGGTGTAGTTCTTAAAACATCGAGTGGGCACATGTACCCATTCTTTCTTAAAACCTTATTTCTTATGCTACCTTGCTCCCCGATTGCTCTTTCTTGAGGAGTTAGGTATTGTAAACCATGCTCCCAGTTACTCCATCTCATAAGAGATAGTGTATCTTTAAATTTCTTAATTGGGTCTAACCTGCTAAACTCATGCAATACCTTAAGCACCTCTTAAAGTCATAATATGCTAAACTCATATAGGCACTTAAGTATCTCTTATTTAACAACTTAGGGGTATCTTATTTATGACTGTTGTACTCCCTCAACAATCGTATTTATCTTTTTATAGATCACTCTTATCTTTAATGCAGTGTGCACCACATTATTTGAAATCTCATATTATCTCAAGTATAGGGGAGTATTTTTTCTTAATTGTTTGTCTCACTTTTTCTCCCCCTCGAAGTGTGGCAAGAATATTTACGCCACATTTGAAACCATCCTGTTTATCAACTCTTATGGGAGTACTATTTCCTTAGATTACTTTAAGAACTCAACATAGTCATTTACCATTAGTACTTCTGCAAGTCAAGCTTGCATATAATCATTGTCTTTCTTATGTAACTTACTACTATTCTTAAACTCAATGAGTGCTTAAATTACTATGACATAATAGAAGTGAAGTGCTAGAATAGCATAAGAGCTACTTCAAAACTTCTCTTCCATTGTGTAATATCTTAAAAGCACATGAGTATTGATCTCCTCCCTGTTGGGCCCAACGGACCACACCTAAACTTGATCAACTCCCGATCGGGGAGCCCAACCCATTAGTGCGGTGGGCCCCTGCATACAACACTATAAGAAAGGAGATGGGGTCCAAGGCTAGGGTTATGAGGTTCATTACAACAGCCGCCACCCCACCGTCCAAATCCCATCCGATCTCAAGGGGCGTCTTTGTCGGCGACGACGGAAGCCCCACAGGCGTGGAGCGGTGCTCTTGATTCCTCCTCACCGGCGTTCTTTCGCATCGCAAAGAAGACAAAGGTGTTTGCCATCGCGGAGACTCTCGAGGATAAGTATGGTCGGTAATCTCCTTACTTATCTCTTCCTCTTCCCCGTTGTTCTTCTAATCCCTGCAGCCTACAAGTTATAATCTAAGAGAAGATAAGAACGACTTATTCCCTCGATTTACACCTAGAGATCCCCTAAGTTGCATTAGATCTATCAATGGTATCCACGAGCTCTGGTTCTATGGTGTAGTTTCGGTCGGGTAATGAATAAGAAACGAAGACACAACCGATTTCAGATCGGGTAACTTCGAATCCCTAACCATCGATCGAGAGCGGATCAAGGATCCCTCACCACCGCTGCCGCCTCCGGGGCGCGAGAAGATCACCGCCGGCGGGCGGTCCACGCCACCGCGGCCGGGTCTCTCGCTTGCTTTAGGGTGCCGCAGGTGCCATTCGACAAGACCGCTCCACCCACGGGGAGCGCGAGCACCGGCGAAGGGGCACGCTGACGGGCGCCGTCCTTCTCTGCCCGCATCACGTCGTCGCCGTGGAAACAAATTGTGGCGCGGCGGTTGCAGGCAAGATAAGAAAGAAATGGAGGGAGAAGGGAGCCAATGTGGGCTCCGTCTCTCAGTATTCTTGCTGCGCGGCGTAGACATCTGAGGGAGGGAGCGCCGCCGTTGCAGGCCATCGCCTCGTTGACGGCGCGCCCCTAGCCCCCGTCCGCCTATAAAACTTCGATGAGTAAGAACTAGAGAAAAGGAAGGGGAGAGGGCAGGGGGGACGCCGGACGTCGGACCGGCGTGTCCGGTAGGCCGCAGGTCGCCGGCAACGTCCTTCCCTTCTTCTTTGTATCTGGCCGCTAAGGAGAAGGAGAGAAGAAATTTAAAGTTAGGGTTTGGCCGGTGGCGGCCAAAGGTTTTATCCCTCCGATACTTGCTCTCGTCGGATCGGATCGAGATCCAAATAAAATGGATTTGGCTCGGATTGCGCCGCTAGGCCACTTGGGCCTGCGGGTCTTTTTAGGCCCAAGCGGGCGGCATTCTGCGGCCCGGACGCGGGCCACATTGGCTGCCGGGCTAGATGGTTTGCGCCGGCCCATTTAGGAAGGAAAATTGATTTTCCAATTTTCAGATCAGAAATAAACAAAAAAAAAAAAAGGTCGGACTGGGCAGGCCGGTCTTGGGGACCAGGGCCGATGTCGTCCGTTTTTTTTGGCTGTGTTGCGCGCGGTAAGGAGCCGTGGGCTGCAGGCCGATTTCAGTTTTGGGCTAAATTGGTCTCCTCTGCCCCGTTAGAAAGAAGTGAAGTTTTACAATTTTTTTCTTCACAAATTTAAGCAACTTTTTGAGTTTTTGAATTTAGTTTGAGTTTTATTTTCTCGTAAATTTATGAACCAACGGGATTAAATTTTTAGAGAGTAATTAAGATTATGAAAAAAATATTATAAGATTATTTATTAGCTTCCGCTACTCAGTAATATTTAGTTGTCTTTTTTAATTAAATTCGAACCAACGGAGAATTTAATTTTAAAGCAATTAGAAATTAAGGGTCTAAGAATTATTATAAGATTATTCATTAGTTTCAGCTTGCTAAGAACTTTTTTTTTTTGAAGTACACTCATTTAACTACGCGGGCTGTATGGGCAGCTCAAAAGGCCATTGGGCGAATAGAAATTAAGAATCAGTTTAAAATTTTCTTTGTCCAAAACTATAAATTCATATTTTGAGTATATTTTTCTCTCTATTCAAATTTGAACCAACGAGATAATTTATTTTAGAGAGAAATTTAGTATTTTAGCATGTTTTACGGACAAAGAAATTTTTTATTTTAGTACATGTTTTCCACTGCTAAGATATTTATTGTCTCTTTTAATTAAATTCGAACCAACGGGAGAATTTAGTTTTACTGAAGCAATTATAAGTTTTAAGTAAATTTATAATATTGGTATTTTCTGACCAACGTTGATAATATCAATATTATGAATGATTGTATTATAAAATTATTATGTAAATATTTGTATTAGTTTTCTCTTGCTAAGAATTTTTCGAGAAATAAGAGTTTTAGCCTCTATTTAAATTGGAACCAACGGAAAAATTTAAATAGAGTAGAAGGATATTGGTTAATTGTAACCTCACTAAGAATGCCATTGTATGAGGGACCTTGTTCTCAATACAATGGCGAAAAAGAATTCGATCTAAGATATTAAATCTCGGGCAAGATTTCACTGTGATTTAAGATTTCATCCTCTATTTAAATTGGAACTAACGAGAAAATTTAAATAGAGGAGTAGAAAGTTTTTCTCTAAGTTTAAATTGGAACCATCGCCTCGGCGGACCTTGTTCTCATATTATAATATTGTTATCTTCGACCAACGTTGATGGTAATGATATTATAATTTTATGTTTTCAGTTTAAATTTGAATCTATGATGAACCTTTTATGTCAAAGTGACCAATTTTTTCAGAGAGAAGACTAAGATAAAGTTTCTGCTGCTGTGATGTTGAGTATCTAAGAAAAGTTGTATTATGATGTTGTAATAGCAATAATATGAATTTAGCAAGACATTAATTCTATTTACGCCCAACGGTGATATAGAATCACGTGTAAAATGATATTGTATTAGTCATTTTTTTTCTATTTTTTTAGACGGTTGTATAAAGATATTATAGTTGTTATTCATAAGATTTAGGCATTAGACTTACGCATTAATTCTATTTACGCCCAACGGTGATGTAGAATTGATGTAGAAGAATAATGTTTTATTCTATTTACGCCCAACGGTGTTATAGTATAGAACTTAAAGATTCGAGTTTATGGATATTAATCCAATAAGATAAAGCAATTAAAGTTCAGTTTAAGCATTTTATAATGTACTCACTATCAGCGAGTATTTTTCAGCTCGGTCATTATGATAAGAGTTGCAATTAGTTATATGCGGGTTTATTTTGACCAACGTCGAATAAGCATGTATACTACAGAATATTCAGTTTTATTTCGGACCAATCTTAGCACTTAAGTCCCGTCGAGGGAATTATCTCGCCTAGCGAGAAGACTTTGAGTCAATAACTTTCATAACCCACATGATGGGGTATGATTGGTATGACACTTAGATTATACTCATGTGCCTTTTAAGATATCCCACAATGGGAGAGAAGTTTTGGAGTATCTCTTATGCTATTCCAGCACTTCACTTCTATTGTGTCACATTTATTTAGCACTCAATGAATTTAAGGCTATGTTTAGTTGTTTAAGTCAAATAAGAAAATATTAATCCCTTAAGAGTTAAGAAATAAAGTTTAGACGGTTTTGAATTGTGGTAGGAAAGTTTATACCACACTTCGAGGGGGGAGAAAGGTAAGACAATTAAGAAAAATACTCCCTTATATATACTTTAGATAATATGAGATTTTATGTGATGCATACAATGCATTAAAGGCAACTATGTTTAATGATCTATAAAAGATAGATGTGATTATCGAGGGAGTACGATGGTCATAATAGTGATACCCCTAATCGGGAGGAATAGGAATAGCGTACTCAAACCGGGTATTCATACTAGATAAGAGGCTATATGAGTTTAGACCCGTTAAACTCAAACAAGAAGTTTTAAAGGATAAGTAATCTAGGGGAGCATGGTTTAAAAACCTAACTTCTCAATATAGTGGCAATTAAGGAGAGTAAGGTAGCACAATGAATAAGTGTCCACTTTGATATTTTAAGAACCATACTTTAGGCTACCGCTCTGTTGCACCAACAATTGTCATACACTAAAGTGGCAACACCTTTGTTGTGAGTTCTCCTTTGCCGATAAATAATGAGAAATTTGAACACGTCCCTTCAGGATACCTTAGAACCTAATGTCGAGCAAAAGGAAGAATAACAAAGCTGCCCCATGAGGTGCCAAATAATAATGGTCTTAGAAGATTGCAAAGAATTAGAAGATCAGCTATATCAAAAAGTTATGAGATTTATCGGACCAAAAGAATTTTAAATTGAGGGTGATCCCACCTCATTTGAATAAGGCCATCGAGATACCCACTCATTCAAGTGGTTAGATGCCATGCAAGAATAAGATGAAAATCCTAATGGAGTCAAACCAGTAGGCTGGCATGGGTCTACAAGACGAAAATGTGACTCCGGAGGGAATACATTAAAATATAAGGCAAAAGATATTCCTAATGGAGCCAAAATAGTAGGCTACATATGGGTCTACAAGGTGAAATGTGACTCAAAAAGGGAAATGTGTAAAGAGCATGGCTTATAATAAAAGGATTTAGGCAAAGTGTCAATGGCACATTGAGATTCAAAATTACATCGAGAAGGATATATAGAAAACATTCCTCGATGAGGATTGGTATGAGATGGTTGCATAAGAATATAGCACATGGGATAACATCGGAAGAAATCCATTAATGGATTGTTGTAAGGCACCAATACGGTGGCACCTAAGGTTTAATAAGATAATAAGAAAGTTTAATAGTTGCATTAGTACATAATTGTAGAATGGGAATTTTGTTTCCTAATCTTAGATGTGGATAACATCTTACTTATCGATAGTGATGTTAATCTACTATAAGAGAAGACATGTTTCTTGTATTCAAGATTCAATAAGATTGATTTTGGTGAAGTGTCACTTATTATTTAAGCAATAAAAACTCACCGAGATTTGAAAGGGGTATTAGAATTATCGCAAAGGCATACTTAGAAAAGATTTTAGAGAAATAAAGTATGCATGCGAAAAGACTTGCTTTGTTCTCATAGTCAAGGGTAATATCTTTAAAAATTTCAGTAATATCTTTAAGGATTTTAGCATTTCTAAGAATTAGTAAGAAATAGATCAGATGAAGATGGTACCATATGCTTCAAATTGTTGGAAGCTTAAGATTACCCCGACTTAGTCTAAGTATCCGGGTTGTTTTGGCAATGACCATTCCAAATATAGATCACCGGAAGGGAATTGAGATTATCGATCTCATGCTTGAGAAAGAATTGGTGCTCTCAAACATATGAGGGCATATAGACTAAGGGCAAGTTGTGCAACAAATCCACAATTGTTGACACTTGCAAATTGGAGTTTTATTGTGGAAAAGCTCCAATGAAATAATTCAGTATTAGTGAATCAAAAGTTGATATAGCATGTCATGAGGCTAAGAGACAGGCAAAATGGTTGAGGTAACCTATGCCCTAATTGATAATGGTTGTCAACAGCTATAACCATATAAGAAATTTATTACTCCCGAGACAACAGTCAAGTGTCTTTGCCAAACACATTGACACTAAGTTATATGTTGTAAAGGAGAAAGTCCAGAATCAATATTAGACTATTTAGCATATTATGTAAGTTTTTGCGGATCCGCCTACAATGGCTTACCACCCAGTGTATTAAGAAAATACACAAATCGACATGGGTTCAAGGTACGCCCGAATGATTTCGGACAATTAGGGTCCATTAGTTAGAACTTTGTTCTCAAATTAGATGGATGTCTTTGAGTCAGTCAAATCCAACGGAAATTTTTTACGTGGACGATGAAACGCGCTCTCGCATTTCTTTATAATGAGACGGAGCTAAGCACTAAGCATTTAAGTTAAGTATTTAAATTAAGACTAAGATAAGATTGATGTAAGTTGTCGGAAAGAGATCAAGGGGAGAATGTTAGTATTGATCTCCTCCCGGTGTTGGGCCCAACGGACTACCCCGGAACTTGGTCAACTCCCTGATCGGGGGAGCCCAACCCATTAGTGGTTGGTGGGCCCCTGTCGCCGACAAAGACTATAAGAAAGGAGGTGGGGTCCAAGGCTAGGGTTATGAGGTTCATTACAATAGCCGCCACCCCACCGTCCAAATCCCAGTCCGATCTCAAGGGACGTGCTGTCAGCGACGGGAAGCCCCACCGACGTGGAGCGGTGCTACTGATTCCTCCTCACCGGCGTTACTGCATCGCAAGAAGACAAAGGTGTTTGCCATCGCGGAGACTACTGAGGATAAGTATGGTCGGTAATCTCCTTACTTATCTCTTCCTCTTCCCCGTTGTTCTTCTAATCCTCTGTACAAGTTATAATCTAAGAGAAGATAAGAAAGACTTATTCACTCTGATCTACACCTAGAGATCCCCTAAGTTGCATTAGATCTATCATGTCTTTCTTCCTCATCGGTAGACGATGATGGTGCCATAGTAGCAAGACTCCCTTGTAAGGGCAGCGTCAGCCGTCTCATAGCTCGTCTCATGCAACGCCACGTATGATTTTTGATGATGTGGAGAAAAGAGAAATGTGAAAGAGAATGAGGTCGTTGCTTGGCGAAACAACCGTCTCATGAGCTAAAATTTAGGATTATGAGACAATTATTGTACCATTGTATGAGTTATTGTTGTCATGCAACTTCGCAATCCTATTTTTACTCTCTCCTTAAATTAAGGAATTGTAAATTACTATTAGACAACTTAAAATGGTAACCAATGTATGTATAGTCTATTAAGCCGTCTCAACTTACGTGGCACTTCATGAGACGAGTTACGAGACAACACCAATGTACTTGCCCTAAGCCCCTATTGATCTACAGCAAGATGAGATGGAAAGCCCAATTGCTGGTAGCGCGCGCCACATCTTGTGTGGTCGACAGCCAAGGCATCCAGGTATATGTGTTGGCAGTGGCACTGGCGCACTGCATGGCACGCTCAATATAAATTGTAGTCAACGTCCAGCTACATGTGTTGGAATTGCATGGCACGCTGAATAAAGGGGATGCTGAGCTTAGAAGTAGGCATGAAAACCGTCAGAAACGATCGGAAGAGGGCAAATCACTTTTTTTTATTTTTTTTCTTGAAAATAGATTCGATACGATATTGTCGGAAACAATATTGCCGGTCAAAAAATACAGAGATAATGGTCGAAATCTATGATAATGGTATCCTTAAAAACGATAAACACACAATCAAACTGTGCGAAATGAAAAGAGTGACACAAATAAATGATCAAGTTCTAAGTTGACATCACATTTTAGATAAAGGAAAATATATTTCCGGCTTCAGTCATCCGAAGATGCATCAGGCCAACAAAATACAAGCGAAAACACGGTGTTGCGGGTTAACCGCCCGACAACACCGGTGAACCTTGATAGAAACAAAACAAAAACCCCGTCCACCATTGGAGACTTTGGATCCTTGCAACAAAGATAAGGCCCGTAAAACGCGTGTGCGATGAACCGCCACCTTTCCGAAGGATCTCCCACAAACGACGTCTCCAACGAGATAATGCCATCCAAGGATGTCATCGCCGCCCACCCACCGGTGTTGGTTTTCACCAAGAAATCCACTTGAAGAAACGACGGCGCCTCGGCGAGGAAAATGGCGCCCTCAGCGTCACCGCCGTCGTAAAGTTAGCGACCAATGCCATGTCTTACGGGGCTATGCCGTTAAGCCAACCCGAGGATTTGCCGGCGTCCACCGCCATCCTTGCCGTCCCTTTCCTCAAGTCCTCCACCTTGACGAACTGTGGAAGCCATGATCGGCCACCGGGGGTCCGATCCGAACGCCAAGACGCCGAATCATGCATCCCCAATACGGCCATCCAATTCGCCTCGCCGTCACCTTCCGAAACACCATAGTCGACGTCGCGCGACGCCCATCGCCCCCGGGTCAACGGATCATCCCGCACCGGGTTCTCCAACGCCCGTGCATGGATCGCCGGGTCAAGGCCACCATGAGGAGAGGCATCGCCGCCCCGCCCAACGCCCTACGCCCACGCCCATCGCCGTGTCGCCCGCATCATCTCCACACCCGCCTCCGAAGATCCCACCACCGGCACTTCACCTCCACCTTCCTCCCCGGCCGGATACCCCGCCCTACCACCTACCACCACCGGTAGGGAGGACGGGCACCGGCGCGCCCGGAGGCTTGATCCGCCCGCGGGGGGGGGACAGGGAGGGAGCGCCTCGACGGCGCCGCGGCCGCAACCGCCGCTGCCGCGAACCCAGGCCCGCCCGCCCAGCCGCGCCCCCGGCCGCGCAAGGGGTGGATCCGCCAGCGCAGGGATCCGCCGACCGACCAGATCGGCCGCCGCCGCCGCCGGAGAGGAAGAAGGTGACGGGGTGGGGGGGGGGAGGGAAGCTCGGGGAAGAAAGAAGGCGAGGAGAAGCTTTTTTGCCCCTCCACGCTGGCCGCCGCCGGCGAGGAGCGGGCGGCGCGCGACGGCGCCGGGCGCTGCGTGAAGGAGAGCGCCGGGCGGCGCTGGCTCCCTCGAGCCACCCCCGAGGAGGCGACGCGAGGGTCGTGGGTTTTTTTTTTTTTTAGTTGACATGACATAACATAGTGATAAAACAAGAATTATTAGAGTTTTCTTTTTCAATAGAGGTTGTTCCTATATATGTACAATCCTTGACATATAGTTAGTTTCAAAAAAAATATGTCACATCGGGGACGGCTCACTACAGCCGCCCCTAGCAGTAGCCACATTAGGGGCGGTTGGTTGTCGAGCTGCCCCCGATAATAGTACGGACGGCTCGTAAGACCAGCCGCCCCTACTGTGCCTTCATGGGGCGGCTGGTTTCTAGCTGACTATGGCGATCACCGTAGGGGCGCCTGGAAATGTGAAACCCCCAATCAAAATGTCAGGTGATTTAACACAAGACCGGGTTGCAGATGACGGGACAAATATGATCGAGCAGAGAATGTCTTGTTCCTGTGAAAGATCAACCGGCCTGAACAGCCTTGGCTCGCGGAAAAAAAAAAAAAAAAAACAACGTTAGTTGACAATGGGCTCATAATTTGAGTTTTGCCAAGCTAATTTTGCCAAACCGTTGGAGATAAGATTTGATTAAACTTAGCAAATATTTTGGCCACTTGGCAAATTGCAAATTTTACCAAGTGCAATTTGCCAAACCGCCAGGATCGACCAAGCCTAGCTTCAAAAAAAAAAAAAAAAAACATACAAATAGTAATATGATGATATATCTCACATGACAAAATGCATGGCCTGCTTTATTATTAGAAAAAAATTAGGGATAAACCAATACAAAGCTCCCTCAGGGAAAACAGAAAAAGGAAACAAATAAAGTAAGGAAAATTACACATAATTAAGCTTCTATCCATAAATAAATCTATTTAAGGTTGATCTCGATCTTAGAATAATAAATAACTAGAGCAAATAAACGGCTCTTCTTTGATCGAAGATGGATGCGCATGCAGCGTCGCCGGCTGAAGATGACATCATCGTTAATTCCGACCGAATTGCCACCATCTCGATCGAACATATATAGTGATGTCACAACGTACGTAACACGTTATAAGGGGATTAGCAACCTACTCTCTTATAAGGGCAGACTGATCCTAGTGAATTCAGTGTTCACTGCTCTGCCAACCTTCTACATGTGCTGCCTCAGGTTACCACCACCAGTGATCAAGGGGACTGACCATTGCAGGAAAAATGTCCTATGGTGCAGGGGAGAAGCTAATAATAGAGGAAAATGCCTAGTGGCCTGGGAAGAAGTCCAGAAACCAAAAGATCAAGGTGGATTCGGAATTATTGATCTTGAGAGGCAGAACAGTGCTCTCCTTATGAAGTTTTTGGATAAATTCTACAATAAGGCAGATATTCCCTGGCTTACACTCACCTGGTCTTCTTTGTAAAGCAACAAACAAAACCCACCACACTTAAGAGCTCCATGTGGATCTTTCTGGTGGAAAGATGTACTCAAACTCTCTGACGAGTACCACAAATTGGCAAAATGCAGCCCCCACTTAGGAGATACTGTCTCCTTCTGGCATGACTCCTGGTGTGATGTACCCCTGAAGGAGAAATTCCCACAGCTATTCTCCTTTGCTAGAAAACCAAAATGCTCCATTAGTTTCTTCCCCGGATCAAACATTTGAAAGTGTCTTCAGCCCCACCCTTTCCCAGGTTGCCAGAGACCAACTAGAAGAACTCCATACAATCCTTGAGAACCTTGAACAACAGGATGACAACATGGACATTTGGACTTACTCCTGGGGATCCAGAAATTTTAGCAGCAAAAAAGTGTACAATATCCTAAATCCTCCAGTTTTATCCTCTCCCATTTTCAAATGGATCTGGAAAGGGAGTAATCTTGGAAACCAAAAATTCTTCTTTTGGCTATTAGTAAGAGACAAAGTAAATACTAGAAACTTGCTAAAGAGGAAAAATATGACCCTGGAAAGTTATGTCTGTGTCCTCTGTAACAGTAATCAAGAAGAAACATACATACACCTTTTCTTTGGTTGTCCCTTCAGCAGTACTTGTTGGAACTGGACCCATATTTGTTGGGACCTAAATCTAAACCCCTGGAAATGTTCACCAAAGCAAAGGAAGATTTTCAGCAAGTTTTCTTCAGAGAAATAGTCATCTGCGGCTGCTGGGCTATTTGGAAACTAAGGAACAGGATAATCTTCGACAATGGAAGAAATGATCTAAATGATTGGAAGAGGATCTTCCTGGAGGAGGTCGGCCTGGTTTGTATCAAGGCCGAGCCAAGAAAAGAGTAACAAAATCAGTGCCTGGAGAGACAGCTTAGCTTAGTTTAGTCCTGGTTCCCTTTCTTCCTTCTTTTTCTGTCTCTCTCTTGTACTCTTTTCTTTCTTCTTTTTTCTTCTTTCCTTTGTTGGGCTTGTTAGCCTTGTAACTCCACCCCATGTAATTATTCTTTCTTTTAATTGAAAAGAAAAAAAAATAGGTCGGGGACTCCCCGACCGTTTCAAAAAAAAAAAACGTACGTAACACGGACTACAAAAAGAATACAGAAACGACAATATATATATACACTAATTAAAAGATGTCACCGAGGCCGTTATCGTCGTCTGGTAAGAAGCAGCAATGTAAAAGCTGTGCATTCCCAACTTGGAGAAGAGTCCAGATATCATGAAACTTGTCCACGATGCCGGTCTCGTCAGCTGAAGACGACGACGTCTTGTTCCAGCAGTCCTTCTCGCAAGCTGGTGGTCTCTCTTGTTGTTTGAACTTGGCTCTCACAGCTCTAATAATGGGGAGGTAGTTCATCATGTCGTCCTGATGAGTGGGGATTGACCAACACCTCGGCCATTGAACTGATGTTGCCGGCGCAGACCTTGAGGCAACTGGAAGGCTTGCCCTTTGCCGCAGCAAGCAAGGTGTCAGCAGCTCCCTTGGCCTCTGTTGTCTTTTTTTTTGTAGCAAGATGCAGGCACAATTCGGCGACCTTGTTAGATTCTTTAACTTCAACCTCTTGGATCCCTGGGATGGACTCAATCAGCTTGATGCACGACGGAGAATCTGATGCTACTCGGCACCATCTCTGGTACTTTTCTGCTGTAGCTGGAGGGGCTGGCGTTGTTGGCACGCTGCCGGAGTCGATGACGACGACGAGCAGTAGGAGGGGGAAAAGAAACAGGAAGCTAGTAGAGGAAGAAGCCATGGTGCCTAGCTATTCGTTGTTTTGTTGGACGAATGCAATGACGATGGATTCTGTATGAGTACCTTACTTATAGGTCAATTCACCGTCTATTTTTGGAGGCCTGCACACTGAGTTTGTGGCAGACATGCGCTCGATCAGATTTTTGTGGCTTACGATGCAGTATTGACATTGTTGGCTCTGCATGTACACAGGGACGAAGCTATAACGGGAGAAGTACGTGCATGGTGGAGAACGATCGACCTAGCTCATGAAATCATGAATATATGGCCTACCTCACAAGTGGCTGCTATTTTGGGACATTATATAATATTTGCCGTCCAATAACAACAGCCACATATGATTTGGGTCGCTTAATTGGAGCTAGAGGAATATTTCCAGTCATTAATTGGGACATCATGAATATATGGCCTACCTCACAAGAGGCTGGCCTGGTGTCGGCTGTCTACCACGAGTTTGTGTGCGTAGGTTGATCAGAGTAGTTGCATCTGCTCCATTTGGGCTATATTAGTCGAAGTTGAATCTGCTAGCCGGAGCCGGTGTCACGTACATGGATTGGTTGCCACCATCATCCTCGACTTACTCGACATCAATGATGTCTCCTTTCTAACTGATTGCAACCAACTTGAACTTCCTCAGCTCTGACGAACACTCCCTCCCATCCTCCGGATTGGAGAATGAAGCACTTCATATACATCTTCGATATAATGCAACCATCAGCAGGCGAGCCAAAGTCTACAAAATTGATAGGAACTTAATTGTACTGCAGATGCTCTAGCAAGGTTTGTTTTCTCATCGCCTATAATTTAACCAGAGAATTATGTACCAGAATGCATCTACAAGCCTCAGTGCGAACGGTGCCCTCTTATCTTGGCACTGAACTCTGTATCCCTTGCTTTGGTAAGGGTCCTAGGCTCCTAGCCACTACCAGAATCCTGAATTGCCTTGAGTGCCAAAAACCGCCAAGGAAAGGGGAAAAACCGCCAAGGAAATGATCCTTGACCATAAACCGTCAAGCAAACACACTCAAGAATAGAGGGCAAGGGAAATTAGTTTCCTTGGCGGTTTCAGCACTCAAGGATGATTACCTTGGAGGCTGGCTGCCAAGGAAACTACTACCTGACTAAACTTGCCAAAGAGTCAAGGAAATGTTGTAACCGCCAAGGAAAATAGTTTCCTTTGAGGGTCGATAACCTTCAAGGAAATTATCCGGACCGCCAAGGTAATAGTTGTTTCCTTGGCTGCCTAAGACCTACAAGGAAATTGCAATTTTTCTTGTCTGCTATTGACCGCCAAGGTAATTATGATTTCGTTGGAGGCCAGCCTCCAAGGAAATACAAACGTAACACCAAAAAAAAATATGCTTGAAAATAATCAATAAATAAACTCTATGATACTGGAGCCAAACCATTATATTGACACATGATGATATGCATATAGACATTACGGAGCCCAACCATTATATTGACATTAACATATCCATAAGAGTATTACAAGTGCAATTATCATTCGTCTGGACATGAACAATTCACTACTAGTTTCCAAAGTGGTAAGAGTATTACTAACTCCTGTGACAAGCCCTCCCACTACACTATGTTTTGGTCCAAGTCATACATTTGCTGGTTGCATACCTACATAAAAATAAAACGAAATATCAATTACTAAGCACGTGTGAAATCAACATGGCTTAGGTAAAAATACAAACAACAAGGTTGCAAATTGTAACTATATAAAATAAATTGATCCAGAAATCCAAAGAATATATCTGTGCTGCAAACTTCTTTAATGGTTAACAATGAACCACAGTGTTCATGGAAATGCACATTAGCAAGTATCGATGGAAATCAACAAGTCTAGCCATTTAAAAGTGCAATCAGCAAAATTGTGATATTGTAAAAACAAAATCTAGTATCAAATCAAGTGGAAAAACATGTAAACTAAAAAGCGGGTGGAGTTCTCAAGAACATATTGTGTAGTATCTGACTTCATTAGGTAATAGATAGTCAGCACCTTAGGTGAAACAACTCTACTGCTATCTAGTATTGTGAACCTGCACTGTTAGTAGTTCATCCAAACTCCATACAGCAACATACAACCACAACAACAATAGCAGATATATTATTAAATATGATGACATAGCAGGTCATCCTTTGATCGAAAAATTAAGCAACTAGTTCATGAAACAGATAAATAATAGAAGCACCTTTTTGTGAGCATAGCAAAATAGCAGAACTCCCTTGGAATTTCATCTACAACCTAGACATTGCAGAGGCACAGAACAAAATGCCCAAGTTCTTCACTAACTCATTCAGTCCTTGGATCTTGCAAGCCTTAACTTGTTTACTTATCTGTATTATAAAGAACAGAGGCAGGTGAGTGAACAATAACTTATATTTCTAAACTTTGCTATTATCAACACATGAGCAGGAAACTCAGTTGTCTTCTTATATTCAGCTTAATGGAGGGATGCCTATAGGTCCATCATTTAAAAAACTCACTCTGTGAAGAAACATGCAGACACTTTCTCCTCCATTTGCACCTCCGAACACTCAGCACATGAACACGGTTGCTGCCTGCAGGTCACATCTTTTAGAACAAGGGATATATTATTCTCACTGAGAAACTATATTTTGACTACAAGCAAAAATTACAGTTATAACATTGCAGGACATATTAACTAAGCAAGTTTATAACAATATTTAGATTCATGTAACATAAAGAATAATCATAATTGTAGTAATTAATCACTAATCAGAATCTTATAATAAAATGCATAGTAAATATGAGGATATCATATTTCTGATAAATATTCAGAGCATTGGCCCTGTTAGTGGAATACCATCAAACAATTAAGCCGCATCTGAAAGCAAAACACGAATAATTTAAAAGAAAAATTCTGTCTGGTCCACAGGTTCACAGGTTCAGAAAATCAGTCATGCTGATATTGACAGGTAACGCAAATTCACAGCTCCAATTCTGTGAAGTAAACACTTAATCTAATAATATCTATGTACTTAAAATATTTTTTAAGTAAAATAGACTACATATATGTCTCTTTGTAATAGTTTCACAAATTTAAGAACCGATTTACTATTTTCTATCATTTAAATGAAAAATCTACGCACTCTTGGAAAATCATTGTAACTTGAAATACACATCCTATCTAACAATGTACACAAACTAGAAAGACATATATGTAAGAATACATGTTTCATTTGATATTACATCCTGAATCCATGGAAAAATAAAGTGTTTTGCTAAACATTACTCAAACTACTATTTTTGTGACTTTGTAGAAAAAATAAATAATACCATAAAAGTGGTCTGAAATTTCTAAGAATTTGTATGGGGTCATAATATGGGCATACATGCTTCTTATAAAAATTTTATATCATTTTGGCAAAGTGAGACTATATGTTGTCCAAAATGAATACATCTCTCACATAGTTGCATAACTATGAGACTATGTGAGAGATTTACCCACTTGTGAATAATATGTAGTTAAAATTTGTTAATATGGTTTGAAAAAATTATGGCAAGACAATACAACCATGTTATGATGTTATGTCAAATTTTAGGATTTTTAGACACCTTTAAGATATTATTGTTTTTTTTCAATCGAAGACACCAAAATACTTAATATCATTTCCTTTGGTACCGACCTCCAAGAGAAATCAATCACCCTCAAGGAAATGGTAATTTACTTGACAGTTTAGAATAACACCCAAGGAAATGGGTATTTTCCCTTGGCGATTAAGAATAACAAATCAAGAAAATACTCTTTTATGGCTGTTTACAAATACACTCAAGGAAATGAGTCCTTTTTTTGGCGGTGGTTCAAAACAGCCAAGGAAATACTCATATTCCTTGGCGGTTTGCTTCAACCTCCAAGGATATATGTTTCCTTGAGAGTTCACTACTACCGCCAAGAAACTAAGCTTTCCTTGGCGGTTTGAGTTTGGCACTCAAGGAAATTGCTGGCTGCCAAGGCAATTCCATTTTCTGGTAGTGAGCAGCTTCTTGCGGCTAATTTAATCGATGTTCCTTACAGAAAATTTTTTGAAGACGGCAACAACTAGTTGAATTAAATAATCTCAGCAAGTACTAGTATGTGATTGGACTCTGATATACCAAGTGAGATCACAGTAGTCGGGGAGAAAATAATATTAACTCCTCACGGTCTAGTAACGAGAGTAATCAATCTAAGGCAAAAAAAAAAAAAAACGATTTTTATTATCCAAATCAACACGTACAGTGCAGCCCCGTAGATAAAAACAATAGATGCGAAAGGCAGACTTGATAGATGAATATATCAGCAACAATTAATAACTTTGACTGATTAATGTTCTGAAATAGTAGCAAATATCAGATCAAGGGAACAACTTAGATTGGTTGTGTCATGGCCTAGAATCAGCGTGACCACTATCACAGTAATCGTCTGGCTAGTGTGTACAGCAATGGCTTAGCTCAGGGGACGCGAATGCAAGGTTTATACTGGTTCGGGGCGTTAACGAGCTCCCTAGTTCAGTGTGTTCTCACTAAGTCCGAGCTCAAAGACTCGTAACAGGGTGATTACAAGTTGGGTTGAGAGAGGGAGAAGGTCCGGGTCTCTATGATTGAGGTGAGTGCCAATATCGGTGGATGAGTGAAGCTTGTGATGCGCGTGAGTCGCCTCCTCGGGTTGATGGCGGTGTCCCCCTTTTATAGTCGCGACGAGGACTCGAGGACGGTACCGCGGCCAGGGACCTAAATGTGATAGGCGACGCGGTTACGAGGGCTAAATTACAATAGGTACGGGGGCGTCGGGCTCGCTCACGTGCGGCTTCATCGAGCTCTTCGCCTAGGAGAGCTCGTCGCTTGATGCCACGTAAGCCCGCGCGACGGTTCGATCGTGGCCGTCGCGGCGGGATTAAAAGGTAACGATCGTTGATCCGCCTCTCCTTGGTCGGAGTCGGATGGGCGGTCGTCTTGTCGGTGTGGTTTGACTTTGAACGTGTTGTCACGTCGGGGTGATGGGGTAGCGCTGTTCGGAGAATGAGCTCACCGTCCGAGAAGAGCTCATTCGGTGCTTGGGCGAGCTCGTCGTCACTATTGACCCTTGCCGCACACGGATTCCCCCGGGTGGTCGGTGGTCAACGCTCCTACTCCGTCGGGAGTAGGAACGCGTCTTGTCGAGATCGCCGTGCCCGCCGGTGGCATGACGTCATTCACCCGAGCTTGTACGAAGGGGCAATGATTGCGTTGCTGTAGGCGGGTCGGGTTGGATCCGTCGTTCGCATCAATCATCGTGGACCGAACGTGGTCACGGTGCTTGTCGTGGGCGGCCGGCATAATCCTCAGATCCGTTTGTCCTTTCGCGACGGTCTGCGGGTCGGGGAGCTTCGTTCGAGGCGGAGAGTCGCCTTTCCGCCGAGCTCCCGCCGAAAGAGCCCGAGCTCTCCACGTGGGGGTGTTTCGGGGGCGACGAGGTCGCGGCGTTTGCCCAGTGATCGTAGTAGCTCATCCGAGTCGGGGATGGGCTCCACCCCATTTGAGGTCCTTTTGGGAGGCGCGCGATGATCGCATTTGGTTTTGTTTCGTTGTGGTGTTGTAATTTAGGTCGCCCTAAATATCGAACCCTCACAAGTTGCCCCGAGCGACCGGGGAGAGTTGGTTCTCCCTAGTTGCTTCTTTGACGAGCTAGACCTCTCCTCGGTCCGCTTTGTGGCCAGGGCCACGTGGCACCGTCTTGCTCTGCGGCGGTGCCCCGAACCCGGGCGTCGCGCAGGCCGCGTTCATCGCTATTAATGGTGGTTAATGCGGGAGGGTCGTGGTCCTCTCCCCGTATTGGTGACGGTTTCGGTGCCCGAACGTGGTAGGTACGGGTGGCGTGAGGGTCCGCCCTTCGTGCGTGGGAGTCCGACCGTCGCTTCCTTCCTATAAATCCCGCGGTTTGGGGCCCGAGGGGGGTAACGCCGTGCCCGTTGCCCATTGCCTTTCTTTTTCCTCCCCTTGCCCGCCGTGGATCCTCCCGCTGCGCCGCCGAGCCCTCCCGTGGATCCTCCTACGGCCGAGCTTGGCGTCGTCCGCCATGGAGCCGACCGGTGCTCCTCCCGCCCGGTGCTCCTCCCGCCGGCGAAGGGAGCGCTCCGAAGGCGCCAGTGCCGCCGGCACGGGGGGAGGGAGCGGAGCACGGAGGAGGGTAGAGGGGAAAGCGTAAGGAGAAGGAGGCGCGCGTGGAGATGAGAGGAATGGGAGAGAAGCTCGCGGCGCTATGTGTCGGCCTAGGATTCGAGAGAGGCGAGTGTGGATAGAGGGCCAAGCCCCAATGGAGGATATTTATATGGAGTTTCTATCGGGTCTCCCCATTGGCCATTTGGGTCTCCGCCTTAACCATAGCGGGCTTTATAGCCCGCCGCCACGGAAAATGGATTTTTCATGGCGGCCAAAATGGCCTGACACGAACATAAAAAAACCGCCCGCCACGGAAATCGGGCGTTAACCGCGGCGGGCAAAAAAGAAGTGCCCGCCACGGTTAATATTTGGGGTGTCACGCAAAAATCAATTCGTTAGTAGTGGATGGATTGATCGATGATGAACCACATGTATAGTTTTCCAACGGGCGGCCCGGTCCGCCCGCCATGCTTCATCGGGCCACGGGCCTCGAGGTCAACCTGTGCACGCCCTACGGGCCTCAAACGTGCCGGGTCGACCCGCACAGCCCGGTCAAAAACCACGGGCCGGGCCGCCCGTAGCCCAAGGAGGCAAGCCGCATCGAAGAGAGCGGCGCCGTCGAGCGTCCACCGCCCAGCGTGCTCAGCGCGCGCGCGCCGCTGGAAGGGGAAGAGGAGGTCGCCGGTTGGCTCGGCTCCTCCGCGCTCAACACAAAGGGAAGGGAGGGGGCGGATTGCGGCATGAGTGCGTGACTGCGGGAGGAATGGTGAATAGGAGATAGGGATTAGGGTTAGACGGCTTTGAGCTGGGCCAAATAGCTGTTTTGTGGCGTTTTTTTCTTTCTGATTTCAATTTAGAGGCCCATAAAGGCCCGCTGCCTTATGACCGGCCGGGCCGTGCTTACCCGGCGTGCCCGGGGTCGGCCCAAGTCCGCCCGGCACCTCGGGCCGGGCCAGCCCGGCACGCTGCGCCGGCCACGGACGTGCTTGGGCCGGGCCGAAATCATCGAGGCTCGGGCCGGGCGCCGGGCCACGGGCACGCATGGAAAACTTTAGCCACATGCATGCAATATATGCAAGAAGAAGTGCATGCCTGGACTGCAGACAAACGTACGATAAAAATCAAGTACGTAGGTAGCTAGTATATACTACGGTCAATTAACATCGCCCTTGACTGCGTGTCTGCGTATAGTAGTTGCTCCCGGTGGTCTTGGCCCGTACGTACCGACCACTGCTGCTGGCCTAGGCTCTGCAGGCTGCCTCCGCAGATCGGGACAGAGAAAAAGGAAGACACTGATCGATCGATCGGGATCGGAGGTCCCTCTGGCAGCCCATCATCAGTACAGTACGTGCCCGGTCCCGGAGATTGAGACTAGATGCTGATCGACAACCGATCAATCGAGACGCCGTGCCTAGCTTTTTAAATTCCTTGTCGTCCTTCCTTGCCGCAAGCTGAGCCTCAATTGCAAGCACAAAGGCATGCCCAAGCCCTAGCTCAAGCCCTCGATCGATCAGCTGCATCAATTAAATTATTAGCCGCCGCCCAAGCCCTAGCTCTGATCGGAATGTTTTGGATCCCTGCATCTGACAAACATTCTTTGACTGCGTCTGCTATTGTAGTAGCGTGCCATTTCTTAAAATCAAAGTTGTAATAATATGCAATTAACCCGGACTAATTTATTGACATGTGACTTACTAGAACTTATTGTAAGTCAAGCCTGTAGATCGAGATGACTTGTAAGTTATTCTATGCACACAAGTATCCATTAAAGGGTGACTTGTTATAAGTTTTATTAAGTAGCTAGGGTACGTGTACCAACCTTATTGCTTGTAATAAGTCCCATGACTTTAAAAGTTATTTTTTGTTTGGCAAAACAAGTCACATATATTTTCAAGGTGACTTATTTGAAACCAAACCATGATGGTGCATGCTCTATATGTACTACGTACTAGTTGCAAGAAGAAGTGATGCGCGACGAGTGATCGAGACCCCTAGCTACTGAAATTTATTAAAACAACAACAGACACTAGTAACGAAAAAAATTTACGGTGGCGGTCGAAAACGATTTTGCGTGGCGGGCACACGCCCGCCACGAATCCAAAAAACCCACGGTAAATGGGCACCTCATCCGTGGCGGGCACTGTGCCCGCCACGGTTAATAAAAAAAAATAAAAAAAAAAGCCCGAGCCCGGCACCGAGCCCATACGGGCCCCGCACCGAGCCCGGTTCAGGAATCGCCCACGCCGCCCGGTCGTCCGGAGACACGCCGCCGCCGCTCGTCCGCCGCCCGGGTGGCGGATCGGCCCGCTGGTCGGATCCGCCGCCCGGGTGGCCGGATCCGCCCACCTTAGCCGGGTCAAGGGAGAACGCCCGCCGCCCGAGCCATGCCCGGTCGCCGGGAGGAAGAGGTGCGCCTCGGATCAGCGCCGAAGCCGCCGCCTGGATCCGAGCTGCCGAGGCCGCCGACGAGCCGCCCGCCACCGCGTCGCGCCCGAGACAGCGGGATCCGCCTCCGCCAGCGCTGGATCCGCGCGTCTCAGCGCGCCGCCCAAACCGCACGGATCCCCCGCCCTCGGCGTCGCCGCCGCAAAGCCGCCGCGGCGGATCCGGCTGTCGCGGCGTGGACCCCCTCCGCCGTGCCGGATGACGCCCGAGGGCGGGGAAGGGAGCGGGATGGAGGGAAGGGGAGGGGCCGGGAGCGCCGGGAAGGGAGCTTCGGTGCTCGCGCGGGATGGAGGGGAAGGGGAGCTTACGTGCTCGCGCAAAGTTAGGGGGAGCGGCTAGCTTTGCTGCGCGCAGAGAAAGTGAGGGAGATGGGGCGCTGCGCGCAAGGCGAGGCAGGAAACCTAACCTCTCCAATTTATACGGGACACGCTGTCGGGCCTCGCCCACGGGCTTTGTTGGGCCGCTGTGTTTTTTTGCGTGGCGGGCTGTTAATACGCCCCGCCACGGTAAAAAAATTTGCGTGGCGGGCAAATGTGCCCGCCACGCTAAATAAAAAGGCACCCGCCACGCAAAATGGCCCAGATTAACCGTGGCGGGCAAAGATGTGCCCGCCACGGAAAAAAAAAAGAGATGTCTCGCAAAATCGTTTGGTTACTAGTGAGATGGATAATGTTCAAGAAACATAAAAACTTTGAAGACAAAAATGTCTCAATCATCTCTACTTCATTCACTAATTCAATCCAGGCCGGCCGGGGCTCTGGTTATTAGTGATCGATCATACGCATGCATGCATGTCGATGGACGTCGCAGCAGAGATCGAGGAAGGAACACGTACGCCAGATATATAGATGGAGGCCCAGTGCATGCATGCAGAGTATACATATGTCTTCTCTTAATTGTACATATAAGTGTACTGACTAGTACATACAATATTAATTCCTTTCCTGAATTGTTCCTATGCTGCCGGCCGGCGCGGCTCCATACATGATCGAGCTGGCGTGGCCATGGAAGAATTATGGGTCTGAATTACTCCCTCCGTCCACGGATGGAGCGTTTCAAAAATTTCAAAGACCAAGAAAGGCATTAATCACCACTCCTTCCTAGAAAATCCGTTCGGTTCACTCAAAAAAGTAGTTGCGTCTAGCATCCGTGCTTCTTTACGCGCTTCACGCTCGGTCGACACCTATGCATGACCACATCGATAGATATTCCTCTATCCTTTAATTGTCATGCAGTAGTTGCAGCAGCAGATCGAGAGCATTACTAACTCATTGTGAGCCCAACCATTATTGACTCATTGTGAGAATTTCTATCCCACTCTCCATCGATTATTGTCTCGTACGTTGTGTTGGAATTTTTATGTGTAATATGGGCTTGCCCCAATAACAATTCCGAAATTACTAATGTGTGAGCAAAGGAGAGATGTGGATCGAGATTCTCAAGTCTAGTGTGAGAAGGAGAAAAAAAGAACTCCACATGCGCTCGCTCGCCTCGCTGGGCAAAGGGCGCGAGCGCACGACATGCGCGTGAATGCATGGTCCGCTGAAATCCTGGTCCTCGCCGTGCGGCAGCGCGGTCTCCTTTTGCAGTTTTAGTTTTTAGACAGAGTTCTACACGGATACAATCTCCAGAGTCCGAAACAATATTTAGATCGTGATTGTGTCAAGAGGTCAGTTTACTCAGACTATATAAGCAGACCATAGGCCACGCTAAAACATATCTAATCGAAAAAGCTAGGGTTTTGCCTCTTCTCGTTGCTGCGCCCGCCGTCGCTAAGTCTCCAGCCCGATCGTTTGCGTGCACCAAAGAACCGGGCGAGTAGGTCTCCAAAACTGTCTTCTTCGCGATCCTGCACTGGGAGAAAGGGAATAAGGTTTTTGGGAAGCGCTCTTAATTCGCGCGACTGATCCCAACCTTCACCACAGCTCGACTTCCTAGAAGGATACGCGGTGGACCTTCCCAGCGTCATCTTAGTCGTCAGCATCTTTGAAGTCTTCTGCCGCCGTTGATCCACGAAACCGACAGCGACCTGAGAACCTCAACTTCGCTTTCGGGAACATCTCCATCACACTATCGTATATGTCCGGCAGGTATTATTCCCGAGATCAAATCTTAGAGTTTATCATGTTCAATCAGTTAAATCTATCTGGTGTGCTAGTTGTGCTTACACCTGTTGAATCATGCTATGATCTATGCTATGACATTATGTTATGCTAGTATGTTTTACATTCTTAATCTAGTTGTTCAGTTTATCAACATATGTATTGTGGTTTTAATCTGGAAATTGCCTAATATCTCAGCAATCCAAACCTTAGTTTAGGTCTTTTCCCGTACCTATGGCTAGTTTTGTTGATGCGCTGAGGCCAGAGAAATTCTCGGGTGCGCACTTTAAGAGGTAGTCTGTAAAGGCCACAAATTGACTTACTGACATGGAAGTTTTCTGGGTCAAAGATGGCTTACCTGGGGGAGACCTCTCTGATGAAGATCAGAGTAAATTCCAGAAAGCCAATGAAATCTTTGTAGTAGCTATGCGTAATGTGTTATATGATCATATCTATGATGTTGTGATGCACTATAGAGATGCAAAGCTTCTACGGGATCATCTGAACACTACCTATGGTGCTTTGGATGCAGGCAAAGAAGTGTACGTACATCATGCAGAGCTTTCATGACTATAAGATGGTTGCAAACAAATCTATTAGTCGAGCAAGCTCATGAGATATATAGCGCCTGACTAAGGAACTTGAAATCCTTAAGTATGTTATTCCCAATGAAGTTGTGGCTATTTGCATTATTGCAAAGTTTCCTTCTCCATGGATCTAACCTTCACCACAATCCTTAAACACAAGAGACATAAAAATATCGGTTGAAACCTGATTCAATCTCTTGATGTTGAGAAGGCTTGGGCTAAATACAATACTGAGAAGGGGAATGAGGATCATAGAGCCCACTTTGTTCAGAGAAACTTCAAAGGCAAGAACGACAATAGCTGGCGGCTAGCAAATGAAAAAGGATTAAAAGAAAAGGTGGTTATCGAAGAAGACGCAAAATACAAAAAATTGAGATGATGAAATTCGCAGCAAATTAATAATCAATTAGGAGACGCTCTTTAACTTCCCCCAGTAAAATTAACCCATCTATGGATGGATCGATCGATGATGAGCCACAGCCACCATGCATGATTCATGCATGCATGCAAGAAGAAGTGCATGTTGATGGCGCCATGCATGCATGGATTGCAGACCGACGTACGTAAAGAGGACGATAAATCAAGTAGCTAGTACATGTACTATATATATTGCCTCTTGCGGTCAATTAACGTCGTCCTTGAGTACGTGTACGTCGCTAGTCAGAAGAGCTAGGAGTACGTATAGTAGTTGCTCCCGGTCTTGGCCGGGCCAACGACGTTGATCGATCGTCGAGGGGATCGAGGTCGACCCAACTGGCAGTTGATCGACGACCAGTACGTGCCCGCCGGCTGGTCCTGGATCGGAGATCAAGACGCATGCTGATCGACGAGACGACCGATCAATCGAGAGACGCTTTTTAAATTCCTTGTCGTCCTTTCCTTTCCGGCCTTAAGCTGAGCCTCCAATGCAGATCGACATGCCGTGCAGCAGCAGAGCATGCATATATGCATGCTGCTGGCAGCTAATAATTAAGCTTCATCAATTAATGTTTTTTTGCCGCCGATCCCAAGCCCTAGCCAGCTAGTACGTAGTACGTAAGAGAGAGACAATATTGCATGCATGCACACAGCTCTAGCTCTGGATCAGATCGATCACCGATCCGCGCCTCCACTATTCTTTGTCCAGCCACGTCACCGATCCGCCTCCATATATGCATTATTCCTTGTTGGTCTGGCCAACCAGCTAGCAAGAGCACACGGATGGATCGGATGGATGTGTGTGCTGTAATTTGCCGCCACCAAGTTCCATGCATGCATTATTGGATGTGTACTAAACTACTGTTGAACCAGGAACACAATCACAAACGCTAATAAGTGTATGATTTGGCTAAGCCTAAACTCATATCGTCGATGTCAACTGAACACGATATACCTGGGGTTTCGACTTCGAGTGCAGACATTGCAGATTTCTTTAACTATGTTCCTTTAATAGTAAATAATGTGGGTGCATCTTGTATGAGAAAAGATGCCTTGCTTGCAAAGCATCATGATGTGTTGCTAGAAAAGATTGAGAATGGTGAGATTATGAGTGGAAGAGGTTTGAATCAAGAAAGTAGCCTTGCTAGGCCACGAGATACTAGATGGGGTTCACATCTTAAAACTTTGCTTCGCATTTTGGTGATGTGGGAGGCTATCATAGATGTCCTTGAGATAGTCAAGAAAGATTCTATTAAACCATCAAGTAATGGTGGAGCTTTAGGTTTAATTGAAAAAATGGAGAGCTTTGATTTTGTGTTCATCCTGCATTTGATGATAGAATTGTTGAGCATAACAGATATTTGTTCAAAAGCTTTGCAAAGGAAGGATCAAGATATAGTTGAAGCAATGCATTTGATCACAGATGTGAAGGATAGTTTGCAGGATATGAGAGAAAATGGATGGGAACCATTATTGAAAAAAGTGAAAACATTTTGTGAGAAGAATGAGATTGAAGTGCCAGATATGGATAAGGTAATGAATGTTAGAGGGACATCTAGACGAAGAAAGCAAAAGGTAGCAGCCATGCATTACTATCATGTTGAGATTTTTCTAGTTGCCATTGATGCTATCTTGTTGACTGAGCTGAATCATCGGTTTAGTGAAGTTAGTTCAGAGTTATTAGTATGTATGGCTGCTTTTAATCCAAGGAAGTCCTTCTCTAATTTTGATGTGGACAAACTTGTGAGGCTTTATGAAATTTATGCTGAAGATTTTGATATTGGTGAGCTAGCTGTTCTGCCAGCTCACCTTAGGCAGTTTGTCAACCGTGCTAGAAGAACTCCAGAGTTTCTTGGATGCACTGAACTTGGAAAAGTTTCTGAAATTATGGTGAAGACTAATATGCACACATCTTATAAATTGGTTTATCGTCTCATTGAGCTAATCTTGATACTACCGGTTGCAACGGCTTCAGTTGAGAGGATATTTTCAGCATTGAACATTATAAAGACGGATTTGCGTAATAAAATAGGTGATGTATGGCTCAACAGCTTGATGATATGCTATTGTGAGAAGGAGATATTTAGGAAGATTGATAGTGAAAAGATCAAAAACCGGTTCCAAGAGATGAAAGAGCGTCGTATGTTATTGCCAAAAAAAAGGAGTGGTACGCTCTATTCAACTATTAATTCATAATTTGGAGATCTATATATGTTTGACTAATCAATTATTTCTATTGTATAGGTTCCTGCTTCGAGGAATAATGTGCGGCAACGTGATGCGTCGTTTATTAGTTCTGTAATTGGGCTCGGTATGAATGATCTGTCCCCTTTTTCATGATATAGTAGAGTTAAGTCGCTGTTGCATTTTGTTCAGCCCGCCCTAAAAAAAATTCCTGGCTCCGTCACTGCTCGTACATTATCTTTTTATTTTGCTGCGTATGATGACTATAATTTGGCTACGACCCTAATGTTCAACTTGATGCATTTCTATTTTATTTTTTGCCTATCTATACCTGCTATATATATATAGAAGATTCTAGGATCGAGCGAACAAACCCTCCATTTTGTGCTTTCTTGTTTTATTACCGTGCGTATCGTCGTCGGTTCATGCATCTAATGCATACTCCCTCCGTCTCAAAATAGATGTCATTCTCGCTTCCCGAGAAGTCAGCGTTTTTAAAATACCGGCAATTATATTTTTAAATATATAAAATATTTATGTTAAGTAATTAGTATCATTGAAAAGATCTTTAAGTCTAGTTTTTTAATAAATTTATTTGAAGATTTAAATGTTGCACGTATTTTCGACAA
The DNA here is from genome assembly GCA_015847255.1 of Hyparrhenia diplandra. Lineage (NCBI taxonomy): Eukaryota > Viridiplantae > Streptophyta > Magnoliopsida > Poales > Poaceae > Hyparrhenia > Hyparrhenia diplandra. The sequence goes on along the minus strand of JADLZK010012359.1, from coordinate 73,105 downwards.
ACCTAGTTAAAGTTGAATAAGTTTGACCGCACACGTTTCCCATAACGTCATCTATTTTGAGACGGAGGGAGTATGCATATACCTTCACTGAAAACTTAAAGTCCAATGGCTAACTAGCATATATCTATAAATAATACCATTTCATATGTGGCAATAATTAATATTGCAACGTACGGGTGGTCAATATATGTGTCACTTTGCTAACAACGTCGTTTGGCCGCGGCATGCATGCATGCTTCATGAGTTTGATAGAGAGCTAGGGCAACTAATTAAGAGGATCAATTGCAGTACAATACGTATACGTGGTGGACAAATAAACATCTTGTACATTGCGAGACACCGTGCAAAGGGATCAAAAGTCTTAACTCCACTCGTCTTCCGGCCGGGAGACAAATGTGCCTGAGTTTTTATTTTTAGACATCCTCAACAATTAATATCGACGATCCCTCATGAGTACTCCGTATACGTACCTAAAAAAGGAACATCGGCCTAGATTGCAATTGCAGTAGGCTGTAGATGCAATGGTATTAAAGGACAACCGGCTGCCTAAAGGTTCTGGGTATCTAGCTGTAGTATAGGTGTACGTGTAGTCGTCATACCGCCGTATCGTTAGGTGCATGTACAAGAGATGTATCATACATATCATAGTTTTGGTAGATAAGTACATACCATCTGTTTTTTTAAGTGTGCTTAATTATGCAAAGTTCTTGTGGCGGGTGGTTCAAATATCGTTCGGTATCCACTCCAGTAAACATAGATGACATATTCACTAATTGGTTTAAACTGAAAGTTACTAAACATAACACTTTATTATTAGTTGTGGCTGCTGCACTATGATAGGCAATGTGGATAACAAAAATGAGGTGGTCTTTAATAAAGCAAACCCAAATCTTTTTTGCAGGTACTCTTCAAGGGAACACACTGGCTACGGCAGTGGGCCACATTGTAGTGTTGAGGTGACGAGAAGGCCAAATTACTCCTAGTAGTATCTGCTTTGGAGTTCTTGAGTTCTAGAGGATGGCTATCTAGTCGATGGATTTGTTTTGATTAAATTCAAACTCTAATCAGTGTGTTTGTAACAAGCTGCTGTCACAACTAGACTCACCTCCATTGCCAAGTGCCTCAAGCACTCAGCAATAGCACGATTACACTCGGCAGAGCCTTTTCCAAGTGTCGCTCACGTCAAAAGGCCACTCGGCAAAGCTAGTAACATCAAAGGGGTCTTTGCTGGTGCCTTTTATCGGGTAGTCGGCAAAGGCTTTGCCGAGAGCTCCCTGTTGCGGCTCTCGGCAAATAAATTTGCAAAAAAAAAAAAAAAAGAAATAATAAGTCGTTGCCGAGAGTGCCTTGTAGCAGCTCTCGGTAAAGAAGTAAATCTTTGCCGAGCGCCGAATGACATGGCGCTCGGCAAAGCACACTTGAAACTGCCGTCTCCCCGTAACTGCCGTTAACGGCTACTTTTTTTTGCCGAGGGTAAGACTAGGCCCTCGGCAAAGCCTTTGCCGATAGTAAGTGTACCTGTGCTCGACAAAGGATCTATGCCTATGAAAAATTTCTTGGAGGGTATTGCCGACCAGCACGCTTAGCAAAGACTTCGCCGAGAGGATTAGTGTCTTTGTCGAGAGCCCGTGGCGCTCGACAAAGGAGTGATTTCCTGTAGTGGCTGCAGGCTTTGCCGAGTGTTCGATTTCTGGCACTCAGCGGGCACTTCGCAAATGCTTGATTTGCGGAGTAGCGTCCCTTTGCCAAGTGCCCGATAAAATGCACTCGGCAAACAATAAGGCACTCAGTAAAAAGGTGGGGATTCTGGTAGTATGTGCTTTATAACGTGTGGAACAGGTTGTGAGTTGAACGTCGAAATAAGTGGCCTGACAGCTCGATTTTAAATCCTTTTATCTAAAAGAGGTGGGTCTTTGAGCAATATAGTTTATAGTTTGTGCTACTGGCTTCGCTGGCATGCATAGAATGTCCTCAGAGTATACGTGTCTATTACGTATGCGCATATACAGATACTACAGTAGTGCTCCGGCCCTGTCTCTTGCTTCTTACATACACACGTTCGTACTCGTTGCTGTACGTACGTCTTGCTACCTAGTTAATTGTCTCTCTTGCCCTTTTGCCCTGCCGCACAGACCTGTGTCTCTCCTCTTGCTACTGCGTATATAAGGACCTAGCTCGGCTCACTGTGAGCAGCTCCATCCATCCAATCATCCATCCATCTATCAAGAAGCCATGGCTCAAACTTTCACCACACCGCTTTTTCTTGCGTGCTTGCTGACGGCTACCATCATGGCTCCTGGCGGCACCTCCGGTGGCGTCTCCATCACCACGGAGGGGCTGGCAACGAATGCAGGCAGCGGCGGTGTGCAGTCGCCTGCCACAGAGGCGACAAAGCTGCCAACAGTTGGCGGCCTCCCCACCACATCGTCGACAGGCGGCAGTGGGCACTGGCCAACTGCAGCTGCAACCGCGGCGGTGATGCTGCCAGCAGTAGCCGGCGGCGGCATCAACGGCCTCTCCACCAGGGATGTGGAAGCGCCGGCCACGACGACAGGCGGCAGTGGGCAGCAGCCTGCAGCTGCGGCGGTGACGACGCTGCTGCCGCCAACAGTAGGCGGCCGCGGCCTCTCCACCACGGACACGGAAGCGCTGGGCGGTGGCAGGCTGCCGCTCTGGGTCGAGCGGCTGCTGGCCCTGGGCGGAGCGCTGCCGTCGCTCGCAAACATGGTTGGGACGACGCATGTTCTCGTTGCCCAGAACGCCACCAGCGGCGACGGCCAGTTCGCCAGCATCACCGCTGCTTTGGCGGCGCAAACTGACCAAGTTGGCAGCGAGCATAGCATTCTATGCATATTCATCAAGGAAGGCGTCTACAGTGAGAATATAAACATCAGCCGAAAACACGTGATCCTAATCGGAGAAGGGGCAGGGAAGACCGTGATCACCGGCAACAAGAGCGTCGAGTTTGACAAGCTCGACACGTCGGACACGGCTACCGTGAGTAAGTGCCGATCATCCTCATTCCAATCACACGCGCCCGCGTTGATCTCCTCTCTGTGTAACCCATTTGCATGCATGATCTGATTATATATTGCTTTGTCGTTGCAGGTGTTTATGGACTGGGCTTCATGGCCCAGGATCTCACGATCCGAAACACGGCAGGACCACTAGGTAAGCAGGCGGTGGCCCTAATGTCGAGGTCAAATTTCTCGCTGGTCTACCGGTGCTCGCTCGAGGGGTATCAAGATACCCTCGAAGCCGAAACCGGCGACCAGATGTATCTGGAGACCGATATCCGCGGCACCGTGGACTTCGTCTTTGGCTACGCCAAGGCAACATTCCTAGGTTGCCGGCTGCTGGTTCGCAGCTCCGGAACCCAGAACGTGATCACCGCCCAAGGCCGAAGCAACCCCCGCGACAGATCTGGATTCGCATTCCAGAACTGCTCGGTCACCGCCGACGAGGGTGCAGACCTCACAGGGGTCAGCACCTTCCTCGGACGACCGTGGAAGGAGCACTCCCACGTCATCTTCATGGAGTGCTTCCTCGACTCCATCGTCAACTTTACCGGCTGGCTGGAGTGGGCGGGCCGCGGTCCCATCCCCGAAACGGTGGTGTACTTGGAGTACGCCAACTACGGGCCCGCCGCCGACACCCGCCGCCGCATCAAGAGCAAAGGCGTGCAAACCATCGACTGCCGCGAAGCGGCACAGTACACCGCGGACCCTTTCGTCAACGCCAATGTCTGGATGCCCAAGGACAAGGAGGGCAGGGACATCATCCCCTACGCACACGGCTTGACCCGCGACCCGGCGGCGTGCCCACCACTACCAACCCCTCCACCAAGGGCATGAGCATGACCTAGCTCCGATCCTCCGACATCTCCGTCCTCATCATCATCATCGAGCAGTACGTCGTCCCGACCATGCATCTCCATCAGCAGCAGTCTCCTGGATCCAATCGAGTGGTAGTAGTGCTTGCTAGTTTCCTTCTTATTATGTTGTTTAGTTCATGTTGTGGTCATCAGCTGGTCGATTGACGGATATCTTCGTCGGTCGTTTGTTTTCATTAGAGTCTTGATCTCTCGTAGTCGTAGTTGTGTGTGTCTCGAATCTCGACCGATTGATTTGCTTGTAATATGCTGATCGAGACAGTTGAATAATAATGCTTAGTTTGTTGCTTCGATCTGAACTAGTAATGGAATTGAAATATAATATGCATGGGTTCGAGACAGGCAGCCATGTTTTATTTTATTTATTTATTTCTCAAAACTATTAGTAGTTCTCATGGATGTACGCGCGTGCTGATCAATCACGCACCAGCCCTATTAGAAGAAAATAAAAAGAAGGAAATGCAAATTACAACAAACTCTGGATCCATAAATTAAAAGAGATAGCTAACTTTGTCTTAACCCTCAGGGTTAGTAACTGGAGCTCTTTGCTGAAGACATCTTTAGCTCTGTCAACACTAGCCGGTATGCCATTGAATATTAAATCATTTCTTCAAGTCCAAATTGCCAGCACATCAAAATGATCAGAACCATGAAGATCGACTATACGTACTTACATGGAAACGAAAATAAATGCTTTGTTGCGGTATCCTCAAATGACTATAACCCGTTCATTGATTTCGATCGGACGGTCACAACGAACTATTACCTCCTAGGAGGTAATAGATGAAATGTATATTTATTTATTTTTACTCTATAAATAAATAGGACAAAAGAGGAAAGTTTAGTATATAAAAAAAGAGTAAATTGCATCTAGAGTACAATAACTATACGTGTGGGTGCAAATTACCCCCAACAACTTGTAATATGCTCTGTTAGGAGCAATAACTTGTCGTATTGGTGCAAAAACGGTCCAAAAAACAATCTCCGGCGTTCTTGGCCGTATGGGATATGATCAGACTCGTATATGGCTCGTCCACGCACGTACACGGCTTGTCACCATGTATACAGCTCGTCTGCATGGCTGTCATGACCCAAAAAATAGAGCCCAGGAGGGGAGGCCCACAAGAGGCGCGCGCGGCCAGCCCCCCCATGCCCGGCGCCGCCCGCCCCGCCTCCTCCTTTCCGCGGTTACTTTGGCAACTAATTTGGAAAGAAGGGAATTATCTATTATTATTATTATTATTATTATTATTATTATTATTATTATTATTATTATTATTATTATTATTATTAGGAGTTATTAAGGAATAATACATAGGATATTATTATTAAGGAATAAAATAATAGGATATGCTTGTAAAAGGTATTCGATCCTATAAGGAAACCTTTAGAGTTTGCTTGAGATACAAGTCCATTAGCCGGGCTATAAAAAAGTAAGGGGTATGTAATCTTATTATTCAAGAAGGAATAAAGAAAATGTATCCCAACTCTCCAGCTCTCCAGCCTCCTGCGCCTCCACCGCCGCCGCCACCACCACGCCGCCGCCTCCTCCTCTCTCCGTTCAATCTACGTGTCAATTCCGGCCCTAATCTAGCCGGAGTCGGACAGTGGTATTCGAGACCAACTCGATCCACCCACCACCATGGACGCCGAATCGAAGCAACTACTCCTTGGGCGAAGGATCAATTGAGCTCGTTCGCCACCCGATGGACACATTGGAGGGCAAGATCGACAAACATCTCGGGCGACAACTCCGCGGCGCTCGGGCGTCGTCGGCAACTCGGGATGCGGACAATGAACTCAAGGCATCAATGGAGGCAGCGGCCGCGAGATTTCATCAACAAAAAACAGACCACTTTGGTAAGAAGCAATTGGGCGATCAAGTCACCACAGCTGATCCGGAGAATTTGATGAAGGGCTAGTTGGGTCGGCAGCCGGCACCACCAGCGCACCATCAGCAGGTGTGCTCATGCCTCCTCTTCTCCCTGGTGACACCTTCTCCAGCCTTGCTCCCCGTCTGCACAAGCTCTCTTTCCCCACGTATGATGGCAAAGAGGATCCTCTCCCATGGATCAACCGCTGCGAACAATTTTTCAGAGGACAAGGTACGCCGGCAACAGAGCAAGTTTGGTACGCTTCCTACCACCTCACAGGCAGTGCACAACAATGGTACATGAGGCTGTCCTAGGAGAAACCGGTGGCTGATTGAGCAATCTTTGCCCAATACGTCAACGAACGCTTCGGTCCTATAGAACGCCGCAATCCACTTGGCGAGCTAGCATCCCGCAGGAAGACAGGCACCGTCGACGAGTACACTGAGCTGTTCCTCGCACACGTGGCTCATGCAGGCAACCTCGACGACTTGCAACAGGTGAACATCTACACTGCAGGTTTGGGGGAACCACTCAAAACGGATGTTGAGATGCAGAACCCGAGAGACATAGAGACTGCTATGTCACTTGCCAGGTCCTATGAGCGTCACCTCCTCGTCCTCTACAACACCGGCAAGTCAGCGCCAGCAAAGGCCAGGATGCCCGCACCAGTGGCCACTTTGGCCGCTCCCCTCGCGCCTTCCTCTTCCTCGGCTCCGGCGGCAACTCGCCCCTTCAAGCGCCTTACACCAAATGAGATGTCAGAACGATGCAAGGCTGGCCTATACTTCAATTGTGATGAACAGTTCACACGTGGCCACAAGTGCAAGCATCTCTTCGACATCACGGTCCTCAATGACTACCAGGTGGATTTATCTGCCGCCCCGCTAGCGGAAGTCAAGGAGGAACCTGCAGACTTGATGGCTCTCTTTGGGGATCCCGACTCCCCGGTATGTGACGCACACTCTCTATATCTTGTTGGCATGATCTCAGACACTGGCGTCAGCCTCCTCGTCGACTCCGGAGCAACGCACAACTACATCGACCCCCGTGTGATCACTGTGGCCGGTCTACGGACCCAGCCAGTGCGCTCACTGATCACAACAGGCATTGGCTCTACTACAACTTGCCAAGCAGCCGTCTTTGAGGTGCCCCTACGTATCGACGGCAGCTCCTTCGACATCAACGCCTACGTTCTACTGCTAGGCCACGACGTCGACATCATCCTTGGCATGCCTTGGCTGGCACGCCTAGGACGTGTCACTTGGGACTTCGCGACACATGAGCTCCAGTACTACCGCGAAGGTCGACCATGCACATTCATCTCAGCTCCACCTCCTCAGCGCAGGGGTGCGCATAGTACGGGCCTGCTCAGGTCAGGCATCTTCGCCGGTGTGCGGACACTTCCCTCGAGACTGGGGAAGCGTTCAAGGCATTCGACTGCCTTGGACCTCTACGACACTTCCACGGGAGTCTTCGTCCAGCTCCGACAGGCCACATTGGAGGATCAACACCTTCGCCAAATTGCGCTTGACGTCACGACAGGCGCAGCCGCACTAGCATGGACTCTCGAGGATGGCCTCCTCCTCTTCGACGGTCGCTTCTACCTCCAGGCTTCATCTCCACTGCTTCCTGATTTGCTGGAGGCCTTACTACAGCGGGGCACGCGTCGCACCAACTACCTAGCTGTGGGAGCTTATACAGCTGAATCTGTCGGCACTACACCGACTGCCATCCTGCTCGGCGCCATGTGGCCCAGGCGCCACCACGTCGGACCCGCCCGAGTTGTCTTCGTCGATGGCATAGCTCGCATCTTCTTGTCAGTTGACAATGTCCACATCAGTTATGACGCCGAGAGGGGAGCACATCAGCTCTCACCTTCACTGTTCAACATTGGCTCCTTCTTATACTGTACGATGCTGAACTTAGCTGCCACCCCGCCAACTCGCAGCGATAGCACCATCTGGCGCCTTCTTCCACTATTCATCAATGCTCCACCAGTGGATCGCTTTTTGTTCTTGGAGAGTCCACCCAGAGAGGTTGTGCATCAGAACCTCGATGTTGGAGTACCACGGGAATTATTGCTTGCAGCTCGCCGACAGACAGCTTCACAGCAGGGACGTGCTATCCATCAGTACATTTACCATGGCTACATCGGCAACCTCCACTATCTCTTAGAGTTAGCTCCTACGCGAACTAGAGAGAACATCATCCTCAAAAATCTAGTGCAGGGACGTCTATTGTTGCAAGTTGAGCTCATTATGCCAGGCATCACCAACCTCCACCCTGGTGTCACAGAATGGACTTTTATCCAGTAGCGAGGGGCGCGCCCGGTCGGAGAAGGGGAGATGTCATGACCCAAGAAATAGGGCCCGGGAGGGAGGCCCACGAGAGGCGCGCACAGCCCCCTTTGGGCCCATGCGTGGCGGCGGCGCCGGCCGCCGCCCGCCCCTCCTCCTTTCCGCGGTTACTTCAAAGAACTGATTTGAAAAGAAAGGAATTATCTATTATTGTTGTTGTTGTTGTTATTATTATTATTATTATTATTATTATTATTATTATTATCATCATCATCATCATCATTATTAGGAGTTATTAAGGAATAATACATAGGATATTATTATTAAGGAATAAAATAATAGGATATGCTTGTAAAAGGTATTCGATCCTATAAGGAAACATTTAGAGTTTGCTTGAGATACAAGTCCATTAGCCGGGCTATAAAAGTAAGGGGTATGTAATCTTATTATTCAAAAAGGAATAAAGAAAATTTATCCCAACTCTCCAGCTCTCTCGGCCCCTGCGCCTCCACCGCCGCCGCCACAGCGCCGCCCCCCGCCACCACCGCCCCTGATGCCGCCGCCTCCTCCTCTCTCCGTTCAATCTACGTGTCAATTCCGGCCCTAATCTAGCCGGAGTCTGACAACGGCTCGTGCTTCCAACAGTCCACTTTGCTCTCGCAGGATAGATATACATGGAAGCCCACGATCTCCTTGAAATGAGGAGGACGACCTTGTCGTGCATAGCTCGCGTGGCGCCGGCGACACGACGGAACTGATGTCAAGATCAACACGAAGTAGAGCACGGTGCCCCTTTAACAAGGCACTGCGCGCTGTGGCGGATCATCACAGGTGGCCGCGAGCAATGGAGCCTTGTCGCCGAGAGCCCGGCGCTGCTCAACCTGAATATGGTTCTCATCTATTATTGCATCTAAAACCGCGTCATTTGCCTTCCATACAGTTTGTATGAACTATATTTATTTGGACTTTTGGAGTACATATAGCATACTCATGATGAACTTGCTCAGACAGTATCCTCATGGCACATATATAGATCCGTATTAATTGCCATGGAACACATCTATGCTAAGTGGTAATTTTGATTTTTGATTCATCGTAGTATTTGTATGCTCATGCGGAGTATATTACTAATTGCATGTGATTATGATGAACACTTCAGCGTGAAAATTAATGAAGTAGTCTGAAATATCGTGAACTTCCTTCACGCTTCCTGTACTGAATTGTTTGAAAGAGTATGATGCATCTTCTTTATGCCTCTTAAGTTTGCAAAAAGAATCATGGAAATCTGTACTACAACTTGTTTTGCTACACACGTAGGGAGAGCAGACTTGTGTGCGTACATGATGACGTGCACAAGCTCTCGCTGTGGGTACATCATATAGCACAAATCATGTACGTGCTCGAGCTGCTATGCACGACCAACCGTGAGCACGAACCGTATACGTGCTGGACGAGCCATATCCCTGCTGCAAGAGCCATATACGAGTCCGATCGTACCATATGGCCAAGAACGCCAGAGATTGGTTTTTGGACCGTATTTGCACCAATACGACAAGTTATTGCCCCTGATAGAGCAGATTACAAGTTGTTGGGGTAATTTGCACCCACACGTATAGTTGTTGTACTCTGGATGTAATTTACTCATAAAAAATCCTTTCTATAGATTTGATTTTATGCATGCGTGATGTTTGATATGATAATTCTTTTAGGTGAAGTGGGATAGGTGACATGATTCTTACCACGGTGGTGTATGCAAATTTTTTGTGGGACACATTAAAGTTTTATGTTCAATGTGAACATTGTTAGGCGAGTGGGGTAATATGTTAGTGCATGTACGTAATTTAATTTATAACTTTAGAATTTGATCAAAAAATGTGTTCGTAAGTTTAGGATTTGATAAAATTTTCTATGTGTATATGGTTTGAATAATAGTTCTAATACTAATAAAACTATATTAATCTATTGATATTTCGCTGAAAACATCACGCATACTATATGTGTATACGATTTGAATAGTTCAAATTTAAATTTGTATTTGATATCAACATGATTTTGAAAACATCACACTTACTATACCTATTTTTTTATTAAATAATTGTGCACGTTGAAATTTAAAACACATCTCCACGGAAGGAAAGGGCAGCTAGCGTTGTACGTAATCACCGCGTGATTAGTCCTTGATTACGTGAATCGGCTTCCTTGTGGCATGTGGGGAATCGGCATGCATATCTTTCCGGATTCCCCTCCCGTCGTTAGGGGACGTGGTGAGAATTTATTTTGTTTTTCTGGATTTTTTTAATGTACTAGGAAATATGCCCATGCGTTGCTACGGGTGAATAATTATATTTTTTAATTTCAAAATAATGTTTTGTCTAGTAGGAGCCTTGTAAATTTATTATTATTTGTACATGGGCACATATGAGTAAAAATTGCAAATCAGCAATCCAGAATATAGTAAACCTAGCTTTCATATTCTTTTCGACCGCCATATGTTATGCCCATGCATTGCAATGGGAGAAAAAATGTTAAATATTTATATTGTGGTATGTTAATTAGAAATAAAAAAAAATCAAATTTGAATTTGGATATATGATTTAACACAAAATCAAAACAATCCGTTCAAAGATCCAAAACTTGGCAACATGGGGAAAAAAAGATGCAAGCATGGACAATAGTTAAACTATTTAAATATAAATATAAAAAGTAATTAAAATTAGATCTTGAACACGTATGAAAAATAGAAAAACACGGATGCATATGCATGCCTACACGGAAGGAAGGAGGCCCGCTCGCTTCTCTGTAGGGGATTTGACGTATTTCTTTTTTTTTTTTGTTTTCTAGATTAATTAATTACTCAATTAATTAAATAAAAAAGATTTAACATATCTGTGGAGGTTTGATATTTAGGACGACCTAAATACGACACCGAACCAAAGCAAAATCAAACGCGACCGTGCAGACCTCCTGCAATTACCTCTACAAAGGCGAGACACTTCTCCGTTTCGGACGAGCTCTGATACGCCCAAGTGAGCTCACACAACGAGCTCGTCGGCCCCTCTCGTCCGCACCAAGGGAGCTTGAGCTCTCCAAGGCAAGAGCTCAACGAAAAGACAACCTTCCGCCTCGAACGAGCTCCCCGACCGAAGGGACACCACAAATCCTTGGCGAAAGGACATCGGGTACAGGTCAACCACTCCCCTGACGAGCATTGTGGCCACGCTAGAACACAGTGACAGGTGTGAGCGACAGATCTACCACCTTAACCTGCAAGCATCGGAAAGGAAAAGAAAAAAATGAATTCCGTCTCTCCTATCGGTCACCGATCGCCGATTCGCTGGTCGTGCGCGAGCAAAGTCTCTCACGCCCTCTCCGGTCCTCCGCGGTCTCTTCTTTCCTTCGCACCTCCCATCTCGGCGAGGCTCTTCGAGATGGAGGCGAGCTCGGCCGACACCATCTACTGCGGCGGTCATGGCGATGACGCCACAGAGGTAGAGATCGCCGTCGCAGGGCAAGGGAAGCAGGGGGATCGCGCGCAGCGAAGCTGTTGCCGTCCCCGGTGAACGCGATGCAAATACGTGGAGGCGAGCGATAGTCCACATCGTGGCCGCGAAGCTGTTGCCGTACCAATGAACGCTAAGAACTTCACGTCCATCCAGCAGGCCGCCATCGACTCGCGCCCCTCATCCAGTCGTCAAGCTCCATGCCGGCACGTACACGTACGTACCTTGCATTGCTCATCTCATGCTTGTTTGCTTCTGTAAATCTATTTCGCGGTGCAATATGCACAGAGAAGTTGAACATCTCGCCGGCTAGGACTGCAGGACACTAGGGCACGACGATGGAAGGAGGAACACGGCGGTGGCGGCGAAGGCTTTTGCACGGAGAAAAAAAAGCCAAAAATTTTTGACCAAATTTTAATGTTTTAGGAGTGAAATATTAGGTACTATTGGAGATGTGATTCTATGTTTTTAGGAAGAAAATTTAGGAAACTCTTGGAGATGCTGGTACATGATGTTTTCTTTCCGGTTTGCTTAATCTAATAGTCTTGACCAAAGGATACGATATGATACGGACGGAACACGACGCCGCTCAGACATACTGCTCGGTGACCACGTGACGGTACGCCATGGTGGCCTGCTGACTTTGGAATTGGAGGCTCGCCGTCTTTCGTCCTAATTCGCTATTTGGCATGGAGCAGCCTGATCCGTCCAGACGCACACGGTGAGGGGATTGCGACTCTAGAGCGGCAGTGCCAATGTGCCATCGGGTTGCTGTCCGTCGCGAGTTGTAGAACCAGCGTCGTGTGAAAAAAATTAAAAATTGACTGTATTATAGTTATGTCAACTACCATACGACAAACTATTTTAATCAAATGCTTATTTAAAATGATGATTTTAACTTAGTGAAGTTATTTCCTAATATGGAGTCCGAACCCAGGACCCGTGGCAACGCATGGGCACTTTTACTAGTTTATATATTAAATGATGAACCATCACCAAATTCTTTTGCCTTTTGCTTGTTTCATCTTTTAGTCCTCAGCTTTACTTAGACAGAATTAGATTGAATGACAAACTAATCAAAATTTCAGTTCATGGTTTAATGGTTTAATTAGTTATTAGGCTATTAACTTCTCTAGGTTCTAATAATATCAATAAAAAGTTATTTTTTCTAACTCGTATAAGCATATGCTACTCTAATTGGCTATTCCAATTCATATCATGTTTTTATGAACTTTTTTAATAAACTCCGGTTACGTGCATGTAAATCCATAAGCCTAGGCAAGAGAAGATTAGTGTTTCCAAAAATTTTAGTTTATTTTGAGGAAAAAAAAAAAGGAGAAGATTATACATAGGTGGCAGCACCTACACCACATCGTCTTCATGCAGTCTTCCTAGGCCTTGTTTAGTTGGCTAGTTTTTAGCCAAAACTTTGCTAGTTTTTAGCAATCCTCCCATCACATCACATTAAATACACCAAAAGACATATGTTCGGAGTATGAAATATAGGTAAAAAAAGTAACTAATTATACGGTTTAGATGTACATTGCGAGACGATTCTTTTGAGACTAGTTACGTCATGGTAGGATAATATTTACCACAAACAAACGAAACGTGCTACAGTGCGCTACAGGAGTTTCAGCAGTCACTTTTGCTAGAAATACTAACATCTAAACAAGGCCCTACTCTTCTCTACCTGGCCTTATCCTTTCCTATCCTTTGGATTCGATATCACAAGTGAGCTCCAGACTACCAGGCCGGCCTCGCGCGAGGTGGGGGCAACGGCATGAGCACGCTTGCCAGCATCGCGACAACGGCGGTACTGCAGGCGGATCTGCCCTGCGGCGCGGACACCGCGGCGCAGGTGCCCCATGCAGCTTGAGGACCGCCCCGCCCGTCTAATCCTCTTCTATTCTTTCTCTGATTTCTCGGCGTCCAGCGCTGGTGGAGAGAGCACGGGAAGCGACGTTAGAGGCACAATATATGAGAACCACTGAGCTTGACATTCGCGTGCGTGTTTTTGATGGATTCGGAGTTTAGTCTCTGCTCAAATTGATATTTGCTCGTGGTAGTTTTGATTCAGACTCAGTTTAATCTCAAATCGATTCCTTTATGTTTTGGAAACTCCTATTCTTTTTTTTTTATCTGTCTCCAACTCTTACCGACGCCCAAAAAGCTGCATGCAATCTCTTTTCGTATATGGGTCCAACTCTTCTTTAGTTACGCGTAAAGAGGTTGGACTGGTGAAAGAAAACGAGGGTAGGACTCGGAGCCTTGCACGCACGACGGAGTGGACGGAAGAGCGTATGAAATAGATGGCAGATTGGCAGAAATTTTCTCTCTTTATTAGTAGGTAATAGATATAGATTTAATAATTTATACAACCTAAAAAATCAATGGTCTAGATTGATTTGAAATATTACCTCCTCCGAGGTAATCAGGTAAAGTTTGTACCTGAGCACTGCCCAAAAATAAAGCCACTCAACAGAAATAAAATTAAGACAAAGTTGAAAATGTCTCTACGACACAGCTGCTGAGATCGATATACAGTTGGAAATCTTCAAGGCTCATGAATTATGCAAGCTCAATTGTCCGTGGTTCTGTAGGCGCTTCAAGAAGTGGTTTGCCTGGATATGGAATGGTCCTGTCGTGATGAAGACTCCCTTTGGCTCTTGGTGAAATAGCTTCTTATTTTGTGTCCTCTAGTCTGTAGTGTCAACCGTTTACTACCTGGTACTTTCTTTGTTTCCAGTTTTCCGCTACTGGTGAAGCGTCCTTAGTCTATAGGCTTCGTATCCTTTGGATCAAAAGGCTGTTGCTTCTGTCCTTTGCTACTTGGTTCTGTCTGTTTCCGTTGATCAATGGAAATGGGGTTTACCTCGGTTCAAATAAAAAAAACGAATTATGCAAGCAGATCGACTAGGCGCCCCAGATCCAACAACCTATGCACTCGATCCAGAACTTAGCCAAACAAAGCAAACAAGCCTGATAATGCCATGCATGTTTCCAGGCAAGCGCGCAGCTCACCCAAATAAACAACCAAACAACAATCCTTGGCTCAAAAAGTCCATATCATTAGTCCATTATTAATAATACCGATCACTCCCATGTTTTGGATACTCTCTTCCTGTTTTCTATGGCCACTAGATATATGCTCGTGCATTGCATATATTTTTTTTTTTTTGAAGGGACTGTCTACCTATCTGCTGCCAGACTTATCCCACTACAAGGAATGGTGCTTTACATGACGATTGCTTTGGTCACATATGGTCGAAGTACCGTCAAAGTTAACTTGCTATGAAGATCAAGAAATCTATCATGTATCTCACCGTCATTTTTTTTTGAGATCACGCCCTTCAGCGCGTTTTTCATTAAGCAGAGTGTCAGAAGCCGCGATGGATTCCGGCGATCTGACACGTCGGCGGCAGGATTCGTCAGCGAGAGACGGGGAGGGAGCGGCGGCGGCGCGGCTAGGGCGGTGGTGGCGGCGGTTTGGAAGGAGAAGGAGGGGAAGAAGGTGGTGATGGCAGGCGTGCGGCGGGGGAAGAGGAGCGGCCGCAGCGGTGTATCTTATTAAGCACCATACATTCATTCTTTACTTCTAGAATGCAAATTAATGATTAGTTGTTGTACTACTGTCATGATCCGGAAAAATGCGGGGCCCAACAGTGGCTAGATGGGCCAAGGCAGCGGCGACCACCGGCCCGGGGGGGGGCCGTGGCTCTTGCGGGCAGGGGAAGGGCGCCGGCGCCGCCGCCCTCTTCCCCTTTCCGTGTGCGGGTCGACTTCATCCTCAAGTTATCTTTATTTATCGCTTTTTATTAGGGAATAATATGTTTATTTAAGGAATAATATAGGATATTTTGTAAAAGGAATCCAAGTCATATAAGGAATCCTTTAGAGTTTGGTTTGATTGCAAGTCCACTAGGCGGACTATATAAACTAGGGGATGTAATCTTTTGAGACAAGAAGAAATAAAAACATATCTCCCAATCTCTCTCCGCTCCTGCCCTACACGCGCCGCCGCCCAGCCCCCCGCGCCGCCCGCCGCCGCCCGCGCGCCGCGCTGCCCCCGCCCCCGCCGCGCCCACGCCCGCCCGCCCCGCCGCCGCCGATCCCCTCCACCACAACGGCTCCTCTAATTCCCTCGCTCGTTCGTGCCTCCGCTCGTCGACTCCGGCGAGAAGCTGCCGCCCCGTATCCTCCTCCGCAAGCCCCAACGGTCGACGTCGACGTGTCAGATTCGGACCAATCTAGCCGGACTCTGACAACTACTAAGTAATAATCTTTTGTGTATCCTTAATCATGCATTCTATCTGAATGCTTTTTTTTTTTTTTGAGACAATCCGAATGCTTTTTTTTTTAAAAAAAAGGAGAAGAGATACCCTGACGAGCGAGACCAGTTTAGTCAATGTACTAGTTTGGCATACAAAGGTACAGCACACACCGACTACATTCATGAGCTACACACGTACAACACATTTATGTAAGAAAACCAGGAGAATTTTAATCCCCCTGATTGTCTCAGTCAGCAACCACCGCGTACCAGTTCTAGAAAAAGATATCGCAGCACACCATCCTGCGCTGCTTCCTGCAGCTGCCATTCATTTTTATAACCCTCACCCAACGCAACGCCATGGCGACGACCAGCTTGCTGCTACCACCATTGGTCCATTGCAGAGAACCAGAGCCAGAAGGAGAGCAAGGCGAGGCAGGCATGGACTGCTGCATCTGCAGCCCCATGGCGGCCGTGTACAGGCTTCCGAGGAACGCCATCTGTGCTCCCTGCCATGAGGGCGCCAAGGCCATCATCGGATTTCTGAACAAGGATGATGAGCAGCAGAAAGAAGAGGGTCGCCATGGCTCTGTGCTCAAGTCCAGAGCGTCGATGATGAAGCCTGACACCGCAACCAAGGTACAAATCCTCACTCTCAATGATCTCTTCTTTGCTATGTTTGATTGAACATGTTTGTTACTTATATATATCCTGAATTCCTGATCGTTTGTTCGTACTGCTAGAATTACACATCTGAATCTTCTGAACCAAACACTGTTGCCTGTTGTCACATCATAAGTAAGGTGTGCTAGTTGTTCATTCACGTTTGGTTTTCATAGTCAGCTGCATGTCACAATCTCAGGACGACGTTTCCTGCACTGCATGCATGCTTCAATGGAAAGGTTGTGTAAAAAAGTGACCCCCGGATGTTAACGGGTCTTTATAAAGCTATTAGTTTCAGGCAAAGCTTTCAGCAACCGCTTTTTATGCTTGTGTCCTGCTATTACAACATACGGTTGGTTCAGAACTCAGCAATATAATTACAATCCTGGTGGCGGAGAGCGACGGCTCGGTCGTGGTGCCGGAGGAGCGGCAGCTGCACGCGCTCCTGGTGGCGGCCGACAAGTACGACGTGCCGTTCCTGCGGCGGGCCTGCGAGGCGCGGCTGGCGGCGGCCGTGGACGCCTCCAACGTGCTGCGCACACTGGAGGTCGCGGAGCTGAGCTCCAGCGCGGCGCTCAGGGAGCGCGCCATGGACACGGTGGTGGAGCACGCCGAGCAGGTGGTGTTCTCGCCTGAGTTCGAGGGCTTCGCCGTCAGGAACGCCGGGCTGTGCGTCGAGATCACCCGTGCGCTGCTGGCCAAGATGAAGGCCGTAGAGAACAGATAGGCGGTGGAAACACCTAGCTCTAAACCTCATCACCAGGGGTTAAACGTGTAGGTGACCTTGTGTACAGTTCGTTGTTACACGGTTTGTGTTATCTATAACCCCTATAAAGACAAGACCCACTAGGGGAGTTCTCTCGACATGCAAGCATGCCACATCATCAACCCCACTAAGGCCATGTCATCCAGCGGCGGGCCCACTGTTTAAACTAACTAACAAATATTATAACTCATAAATCAATAAACTAAATTAAATTCCGATTACACCATTGAATTCCTTTTACTAAATCCTTCAAAACAAGATTTCATATGGATATATTTCGATAAAATTACATGTAGGCTCCACTGATGGTAGTTGATATAGAGTAAAATAAAAAAAGAGAATGAAAAAAAGGGGGAAATGAGAGTAATATTCCATATCATAGATTTCTCCTTCATACCCACAGCAACGCACAAAAATAACTATTTTGATTTCCCACAGCAACGCGCGGGGTATCTACTCCATTATTTATTTATTTATATTTTTATTTATTTATTTATTTATTTATTTATATTTATCCCTTAAATTCGTTTGCAAGGCACTTTGATGTTGTTATTAGATAGTACTATTGATTCATCTAGCATAATTTATCCTCTAAGCAATTAAATAAAATTTTTCTTGCATACCCAGCAAAGAACTACGGGAATTCTTCTAGTTATTAAGAAGAGTAAAACAAACGGGTCATATAGTCAAACTCTATCACTACAGGAAACTGATTCTTTGCCGACTGCTAAATATTTGCCGACTGCAAATATTCCAGCAGTCGGCAAAAGTCGGGCTTTTTGCCGATTTGCCAAACCCAAAGCAGTCGGCAAACATTTGTTTGCCGAGTGCCGGGTAGTTGGCAAACAAACCCGGTCGGCAAAGGGTTTATTTGCCGACCGCACGCCACTCGGCGAAAAAACCTCTCGGTAAAGAGGAATCTCCCCGGACGGCGTCCTCACCCCGTGAAATTCGCCGAGTGCCTGCTGTTAGGCTCTCGGCAAAACTGCCACTCGGCAAAGATTTCATATTTTTGTTTTTTTTTTGTGCCACGTGTCACACCGCGGTTCCCTCCGGCCGCTTCCTTTGCCGAGTACCACGTGTACGGGCACTTTCGGCAAAGATTATATGCCGAGTGCCGGGAAGGGTACTCGGCAAATTGTAAAAAAAATTTTTGTTTTTTTTTACCCATATTTTTTCTTTGTCTTTGCTACAGTAATTACATCTCATGTTCAAAATTTGGGAGAATTTCAAGTCTTTTTGCCATATTTCTTGAATTATTTTTTTTTTTTCTTGGTTTTTGGACCACTACAAATTTGAACCCCACTACATGAAATAATGGGATTCGGTCATTCAAAAAAATATTATTCATGATGTTTCAATAAATGTTAAATTCGATCCGGGGAATTCCTTTTACTAAATCCTTCAAAACAAGTATTTCATATGGATATATTGATAAAATTACATGTAGGCTCCAAACGATGGTAGTTTTTAATTCTAAAAAAAAAAAGAGAATGAAAAAAAGGGGAAAATTCACGTAATATTCCATATCATAGATTTCTTTCATCTCATGGGGAGGCTTTGGTAAAAACTTTTTGATTTTGAGCAAGTTGTGGCGTCATATCCTAAAACTCCATTATTTATTTATTTATATTTATCCCTTGTGGATTCGTTTGCAAATGTTTGATGTTGTTATTAGATAGTACAATTGATTCATCTAGCATAATTTATCCTCTAAGCAATTAAAAAAAATTTTCCCATGAGATGACAAGACACCTCTACAAGTTTCTCTAGTTATTAAGAAGAGTAAAACAAACGGGTTTTATAGAATTAAAAACACTTTTTTAAGATGTAACCCGATTCTTTGCCGACGCACATATTTGCCGATTTTTCGCGAAATATTCCCGGATCGAGTCTAAACATACGCCAAACATCATGAATAATATTTTTTGAATGACCGAATCCCATTATTTCATGTACCGGCAAAAGGGTTTATTTGTAGTGTTCCAAAAAATGCAAGAAAACAAAAATAATTCAGAAATATGGCAAATTAACATGAAATTGTCCCAAATTTTGAATTGAGATGTAAAACCTATAGCAAGCAAAGATTTCAAAAAATTAGTGTTGAAAAAACAAAAAAATGTTAATTTGCCCCTCGTGCGCGCTTTGCACTCGCACTCGGCAAGTGTCGCGGGCACTCGGCAAAGTAGGGTAAAGGAGGGAATCTCGCAAATTGCCAAAAAAAATTTTTGTTTTTTTACCCATATTTTTCTTTGCCTTTGCCCGGAATTACATCTCATGTTCAAAAAGCCCGAATTTCAAGTCTTTTGCCATATTTCTTGAATTATTTTTGTTTTCTCTTGTTTTTTCACCACTACAAATTTGAACTGCAGGTACATGAAATAATGGGATTCGGTCATTCAAAAAATATTATTCATGATGTTTGGCGTATGTTTAGACTCGATCCGGAACTTCTTCCCGCCGAACATGTATGTGTCGGAAGTTGACGGATTACATGCCGAAAAAGTGTTTTTTAATTCTATAAAATCCAAACGAAGTTTAAAATTCACGAAACTTGTAGCGGTGTCTTGTCATCTCATGGGGAGGCTTTGGTAAAAATTTGAAAAAGTTTCGAGCAAGTTGTGACGCCGGATGCCTAAAACTCAAACATCTCCACATGCGACGGCCGGCGCCCCGGCCCGCCACGGCGGCCCAAATGGCCACGCCCCTCCCGCCTGTCTCGGCCTGCAGAGGGTAGGGGAGGAAGGGGAGGAGAGGAAGAAGAGGAAGGGGAGAAGGAAGAAGAGGAAGAAGAGGAAGGGGAGAAGGAAGAAGAGGAAGGGGAGAAGGAAGAAGAGGAAGAAGAGGAAGGAGAGGAAGGGAAGAGGAGGAAGGGAAGGAGAGGAAGGGAAGAGGAAGGGAGGAGGAAGAAGAGGAAGGGGAGGAAGAAGAGGAAGGCAAGGAGGAAGACGGAGGAAGGGTAGAAGAAGAAGGCCGTCGTCGTTCCACCGTCGCTCTTGTCGTTTCCGCGGCCAAGGTAAACCCTTCCCTTGTAGTAGTGATTAGTAGTAGTTGTTAGTAGTGGTTAGTAGTGTTTAGTAGTTGTTAGTAAAGTAAATGGCCTTCGTGCCCATGTTCGGCATATATATATGTGGTTGTTGGCCTTCGTGCCAATGTTCGGTACATATTTGTGGTTGTTGGCCTTCGTGCCGTGTTTCATGCAGGTTTTGGGAACCTCCCCGTGCAGGGGAGGTGCTGCCGAAATTTTGAGTCGACACTAACCATTTTTTGCCCTCTTTTTGTAGGAGGACCTGTGGGAGGGACTCGGCGACCCCGATCGCCGGCGTGGGCGCGGCAGGGCTTGCTGCGCGGCGTCTCCACCGACACCCTAGGTATTAATCACCTCCCGTCCTTATAGTTGTCTTACATAGCGCGACCCAGTTAGGCGTCTCCCGTCCGAAAGAGATACATGCGTTGGTATGCGCAACTGTGCATATCTGCGACCGTATCTGTTTCGGATTGTCCACGTTTTGGACAGCCCGTGGATGCGTAGATGGGTTAGCGTCCGTGCTCAGGTCCCGCCCGAGCCGGTTTTTCTGCAGCACCTTCCCGTTGTTCTCCGGATACACACTCTCCCCGCCAGGACGTGTATCGGGAGAACAGCGGGGAGGTGCTGCCGAAATTCCGGCTCGGACGGGAGCTAGGCATGGAAGCTAACCTTGTCTACGCATCCTCGGGTGGGATTAGGACCTATCCTTCACCTATTAGATGGTAGGAACACCGTGTAGATGCAATTGCTGGTTATATGTCTCGCTTACATGGGAGTATGACAGAGGATGGATGACCGTGAGTGGATGTACACGGGCTTCGCAAGTAAGAGCCAAGAATGGATTAGGAGGACCGGTGCTTTCGTGGAGCATGCATTTGGCCCAGCTGCTAAAGGGTCCATGCGGATGCCGTGACCCTGCAGCATTTGTAAGAACAAGAAAAAGAAACGAAAGGCTGAGATGATCAAAGATCTTTTCTAGAACGGATTCGTCCCAAACTATAGCCGCTGGATCTTGCACGGTGAAGTCGATCGTATTAGAGAGGAGGTGGTGAGGCCCCTCCTCGAGGAGTATGATGCGATGCCGGGATGGCGGACATGATGGCGACTTTCACGATGCACGGTTCAATGGAGGATTGGAGGAGGAACTTTGAGGAAACCGCAAAGGCGTTCTACGAGATGATGGAGGCGGCACAAAGAGGTCCTTCACGAAAGACAACGGTTCTGGCTGGATGCCATTTCACGCCTGATAGCGTTGAAGTCGCAGTTGAGCATTAGTCGAGACGGCTTCGACACCATGTTGTCAGTCATTGGCAAACTGCTTCCCGAGGGTCACCTCCTGCCGAAGAACACGTACGAGTGTCAGAGACTCCTTCGTGGACTCAAAATGCCGTATGAGTCGTACCGTGCTTGTAAGAAGGGGTGCGTCCTGTTTAGGGTAGACCTGAAGGACGAAACGCACTGTCCAAAGTGCAAAGCCTCTAGGTTTGTGGAGGTAGAAGGTAGTGATGGCAGGAAGAAACAGTCCAAGGTCCCCGAGATGGTCCTACGACACCTTCCTTTAATACCGAGGCTCCAACGGCTGTACATGACAGAGGAGTCCGCGAAACAAATGACATGGCACAAGAAGGGCAAAAGATACAATCCTGAGATGATGGTACACCCATCTGATGGTGATGCGTGGAAGCACTTCGATAATATGCATCCTGAAAAAGCTATGGAGGCTCGGAATGTACGCGTAGCGCTCGCAACAGATGGGTTTAACCCGTACGGACAGATGTCGGCCCCGTACACTTGTTGGCCCGTGTTCGCGATCCCTCTCAATCTTCCCCCTGGTGTCATGCTTGATCTAAAGCATATATTCTTGACACTAATAATACTTGGGCACCCGGGCAACAAAATGGGTGTGTTCATGCAGCCAGTGTGGGATGAATTGCAAGATGCTTGGCAAAATGGGGTACTGACGTACGACCGAGCTACGAAGATGAACTTTACAATGCATGTGTGGTACATGTATTCAATGCATGACTTCTTGGCTTATGGCATATTCAGCGGGTGGTGTGTTCATGGGAGGGCCCCTTGCCCAACATGCAAGGCAGCTGTGATGTTCACCTGGCTGGATAAGGGTGGCAAGTATTCTTCGTTTGACAAACATCGTCAATTCCTGCCCGAGAACCATGAATTCAGACAAGACAAGAAGCACTTCACGAAAGGTGTTAAAGTCACCGACCCCATCCCAAAGTTTATGACCGGTGAAGAGGTCCTTGCCGAGCTAGCCAGCCTCAAAATCGATGAAACGAAAAAAGATTGTTTTGTTGGATATGGTGCCACACACATGTGGACTTATATATCGGGCTTGACTACGCTCCCCTACTACAAGGATCTTCTTCTTCCACACAACATCGATATGATGCACACAGAAAAGAATATCTCGGAGGCACTCTTCGCGACAACCATGGACCTTCAAAAGTCAAAGGACAACGTTAAGGCTAGACTTGACATAGAGATGTTGTGCGATAGACCAAAGCTAGTGATAGAGACCCCTAGACCTGGCAAGAGATGGAAAAAGGGCCCGGCCGACTACATAATCAAAAGGGCCGATAGGAAGGAAGTACTACTTGAAGGATGAAGACGTTATCGTTCCTCGATGGGTACGCGGCGAATCTGAGTAGGGGAGTGAACGTGCGGACTACTATGAAGTCTTAGGGATGAAGAGTCATGACTTCCACATATGGATTGAGCGGATCCTTCCTGCGATGACTCGGGGATACCTCCCCGAGCCAGTGTGGCGCGTCCTGGCAAAGTTGAGCTTTTTCTTCCGCCAGCTTTGTGCTAAGGAGTTGTCTCGGGATGTGATTGCTGATCTAGAGCGTCTTTTTTGTGTTGATCTGCAAGTTGGAGATGATATTTCCACCGGCTTCTTCCCCGCCGATGCAAAGATATGATTTTGCACCTTCCCACCGAGGCACGGTTGGGTGGGCCAGTGCAGTTCCGTTGGTGCTATCCAATCGAGAGGGCTCTCAAGGTACTTCGGAAAAAATGCAGGAATAAAGCCAAGATTGAGCCTTCCGTGGCCGAGGCATTCATTCTAGAGGAGGTGTCGACCTTTACATAGGCGTACTATACTGAGAAACTTCCCAGCGTCCACAATCCTACCCCTCGTTACAACGTCGACGAGAGTTCATCGAACCTCAGCCTTTTCAGAGGGCAAGTCGGAAGAGGAAGCGCACCTACCCCCAAGAACTTGTCCTCTGATGAGTGGCGCACTATCATGCTCTACGTGTTGCTGAACCTTGACGAAGTGGCTCCTTATCAGCAGTAAGTTCTCAATGAGCTTGTTCCATACGTCGTCACTATCCTCCACCTGTCAATCCGACCCACTTGCCTTGTATTTTCAGGGAATTTATTAATCAACACTGGAGGGAACGGGGCTCCTGACTTGCAACAAGAAGACAATCTTCTAAAAAATGGGAAACCCGATTTTATTTCTTGGTTCTGTACAAAGGTACCATAGAACTAACCTCGTCCTAACTTTGTTATTCCACTTTGGTCCTAGTAATACATAATGTAACGATGGACCTGGCCTCACCTTGCAGGCCCGCACGGATGCCGAAATGTGCGAAGATTTAAGACAAGTGGGCAGTGGCTTCTCCCGTAGGGTCAACTCATTCACCATTTATGATGTGAATGGCTATCGCTTTCGCACGAGAAGCTACGAGGAGAGTCGGCCCAACCGCAAAACAACGTGCACCGGAGTTCGTACGCCCGGCTTGGATAAGAAGGACTATTACGGCATAGTCGAAGAAATATATGAGCTCAACTTTGGGGGTCCCAAAGAACTCAAGCTGGTGGTTTTCAAATGCCATTGGTTCGATCCTGATGACACGAAAGTAGACCCTACGATTGGGCAAGTCGAAATTCGACAGGATTCCACATATGGAGGAGAGGATGTCTATATCGTGGCCAATATACACGCCACGCAGGTTTATTACCTCCCATGGGCGTGCCAAAAAAAAGCGGACCTTGCGGGTTGGTACCTTGTGCAGCAGGTATCGCCGCACGGTAAAGCGCCTGCTCCGAACGATGACGATTACAACTTTGAACCAAACACTCAAGAGTTCTATCAACCTGAGGGGCTAGAAGGACGTTTGCAGATAGACATTCTTTCGCTGATGGGCATGGAAGTAGATGCCGCCATAGATGAGGATGAGGGCGATGAGGTGCACGATGCTAAGGACTTACAAATGCTTGAACGATGGAGGAAGGTGCGCGAAGGAGAAGGAGCTATGGAGCGCGAGGCACATGATGAGAGCGATATAGATGATGAGGCTGATGACAATAGTGATAATGATGACTACATGCCACCCTTTGCCGTTCGCGGAGATAATTTCTAAATCATGTAAAAATATTTTGTTATTGTTATTACCTTTCAATTATGTTATTACCTTTCAATTATGTTATTACCTTTGAATTATGCAATACTAATTGGTTTATTACTGTTTGTCTTTGCAGGGACTCTTTAAAATGCCGGGCGGAAGGCGGCAACGTCGACAGGGGGTCAACTCCCTCTACGCGAGGCCCCCACCCCCCACTCCCCACGACGGCGCCGAGGACGAGGACGAGGCCCCCCCCACCCCGGGGGCCGAGGACGGGGACGAGGCCCCCGCCCCACTCTCCACGACGAGGACGAGGACGAGGCCCCCCCCCCGGCGGTGACGGGCGGGACGAGGACGCGGGTCGAGGTGGCTTGACTTTGCCGGTCCGGGCGGCCGCACGGGGAGACGCCGACGCCGCCGACCCACACCTCTTCGCGCAGGACCGCGTTGTCGATGAGACAACCCCCGAGACGTCCGACTTCGACCCACGAAAGCGGGGTCTACAAGCGCGGTCACTCAAACCTCCCAGATGGGACGATCGCTCTTTCCCGCCGCCCCGTGATTCGACCCCACAGTGACAAGTAAGTATCAATTGATAATTTAACTACTTGTTCATATGAAATGTTCAAAAATCGAACTTCAGACTAACATTTCTTCTTAATGACTTGTGCAGTAACTGGGTGATTGTAAGCGGAGGGGGCAGTTCGCGCCATATCAATGGCATCCAGAGCCTCCTGATTAGATCGAACTACCCTGGCTTGGTGCGGCTCGGCGAGGCGATGGAGCCGCCATGGACGTGGGAGCACTTCTTGGGCGTGGATGATGGCGAGCTAGTAGCGAAGATCAAAAGGGAGTTCTGGGTGAGTCTGTATGCAGGATTACGTCACGTTTTTTAAATACTATGTTTCTTAAATAATAGAATCATGCATGATGTGTCTACGCAGGATTACTTCACGTGCGAGCCGGGGAAAGAGGGGGTGGCCGCAGCTGTGCAGGACAAGGTCTGCCGAGAGCGACTCAAGGACCTGTACCATGAGCAGCGTCTGCAGTGCGTCATCTCCTACAACGCCGACGTGCTTGGAAAGGTCGTGAGGAAGCCAGAAGCAAGGGAGCTGATCCTCCAGAGGGAGACCGACCTCACCAGGGAGCAATACATCCAGGTTTGTAGAACAAATTTATTTTCATTCCTTCAATGTAAAAATTAGGCTTCCATTCATCTTGTGCTATGTCACATATTAATTGTTGCCTCATGCAGATGTGTCCGGAGTGGTGCGGCAAGTACAAGGACTGCTGGGAGCAGATTGTGGACAAGTGGCTCTTGGAGGAGACGTACGAGCTCAAGAGACTTCGTCGGAGATGCCGCCTGCAGATGGAAGGGGTGCCACACCACCAAGGGAACCAGCCCCTCCCAGTGTATATGGAAAGATGGGTACGATTCTGTTGTTTTTTTTATTTCACCAAGCCTCAATTCTCTTAAGCTTCTAACCACCTCTGTGTTCTCCTCGCAGTCCGCTGCGCATGGCGGCCAGGAGATCAACGAGTTCGGGGGTTCGCCTTTGAGTCACACGAAGAAGGCGATCAAGCGGACAACGCCTACGACCCGAGGCGGGGCCCGAAAGGTACACCAACCGCCGCGCCACGCCAAGCTTACCCAAGACACCGAGGCGGCAAAGAAGGCCCATGAGGACGACTTCCGATCCGGCCAGCCAGCCCCGGACACGCACCTTGTGATGAGGTTGGGAGGAGGGAAGCGGCCACGGCCGGTGCATCGGATGGCCCGCAGCCGTCGATCGACCCCGCCCACCGCTCGTGAAGCTCAGCCTGCATTCGCTCAAGCGGCTCAACCTCCAGGCGACATCCCCATAGCACCTCGGCAGCAAATAGGCTCCACGTCACGAGATGGAGGAGTTCGGGGTACTTACGCTTTCATTCGCCGTTCACTTGGTTTTACACATGTGCCTTGCCTATGCATAGTTTCAACGTTACCGATGTAATATTGCAGGCCAAGATGGCGAGTTGGAGGCCGAGCAAAAGGCCCCAGAAGAGGCCTATCGGCTGCGGTTGGAGGCGGTCCAAAGAAGACTCGGCGCGTCGGATGCGGGGCGTGGCGAGCTACTTCCCGGCCTTCAAATCCCGGTGTGAACCTGCCTCCGTTGCCTCCCTCGCTGTTCGCGCCACCTCCGTTTTCCGTTCCTATTCCTGCTCCTGCTCCTGATGACACTCCGGTGAGTATATGGTGTCTATTTCTTTGCCTTGTAACCCGATTCCTGCAAGTACTAATGCGATCGCCTCTCCTTTATACAGCCACAGTCGGCCGGTTCGAACCCGACTCCTCCAGGTGGCCCTTCTCCACAACACCCAGGTGGCCCTACTCCACAGTACACGTGGCCAGGCGCCGTTCCTCCTCCGTTCACGCACCAGCCGCAGTTCGGGTTTGCACACGCCCCTCCACAAAGACCCCCCACCGACGTACGGATCGGCGCCGCAATATGGGTGGTATCCGCCGCAAGGTGGGTATCTGCAGCCGCAGCAAGGTGGGGGCTCCTCACACTCCACGCCGCAAGGTGGAGGCGACGAGCTTGGCGACGGGGCTGGCGATGGAGCGGAGTGAGTTGGTGGTTTGCACTTTGATCGATTTATTTTGCATGTTGGATTATATGTGTGGACTATCTCTGTGACTTGTTGTGAACGTTGGACATCACCGTCGGATGTTGGACATGTTAGATTTGTGACATATGTGGACAATATGTGTGGATTTGAGACATATGTGTGGATTTGTGGATTATATATGTGGATTTGTGATATTTGTGGATTATATATGTGGATTTGTGATATATGTGGCTTATATGTCTATATGGATGAATTGTGGAATATATATGTGGTTTGTATGCAGCAGAAATTACCAAAAAAGCAAAAAAAAAGCAAATTTCCCAGATTTGCCGAGTCTTTCCAAGACTCGGCAAATCCGAAACATTTCCGAGTTTACCAGATTTGCCGAGTGCCACCTTTCGGCACTCGGCAAAAAAACGACCATAGTTTTGCCGAGTGCCACGTTGTCGTGTTGACACTTGTTATCATATAAATTTTTAATTAATTAAACATAAGAAAGGGGTATAAATAAATATAATAACTTAGAATAGGGTGTCACTAACATAATTCCATCAGTTTTGGTAAAGTTGTGATTTGCAGGGACTTAACAGAAAAACAGCAGAGATGACGTGGCATACGACCGACGTAACGCAACGCAATCCAACTCCGAAACAAGACTAAACGGCTTCGGATTAATCCCGACGTGAACCAAACTTGGCACCAAAGAAAACATCATCTAGAAGACTCCAGAAGCCACGACGCACGACGCGACCCAGAGGGCAGGACCCCCTGGGCCGATCGGCCCAATAATGGGGCC
The DNA here is from genome assembly GCA_015847255.1 of Hyparrhenia diplandra. Lineage (NCBI taxonomy): Eukaryota > Viridiplantae > Streptophyta > Magnoliopsida > Poales > Poaceae > Hyparrhenia > Hyparrhenia diplandra. The sequence continues at coordinate 45,033 of JADLZK010012359.1, read as the reverse complement.
GATCGGCCCCCCCTGGCTGGCTCAGCGGCCCAGCCTCTGGAACGTTCCTCCACCGCCTCTAAGACTCGATCTAAACCGGTTGTTTCGAGTCGGTTTGATCCGAGGGCGACGGTAGAAGTGCGGGATGATTCAAGGATTAATACCACATCGCCTGATGAAGATGAAGAGACAGACGAAGACCCATATATTAGGACCCCTAGACCCCCCTTTCCAGATCATCAAGTTCTCAAACAAAGTTATTTCTAATTAAAATACCAAGTCATATTCAACGCTAGAGAAACATCGTTTTTCGGAAGAGTAGCAATCAAGATTAGAACTAGTAGGAAGGGAGAAATCCGCTCCGGATCGTTCTGAGGCCGGCTCAAGATCGGGCCTCGTTCTTGTAAGTTCTTCATTGTAAGTAGTCTTCAAGTTCCAGACACATGCTTAATATGAATATCTTGATCATGTTTATATTCGAGATTATTTGTTCTAGTATTTACTTTAATTACACATTTAGCATAGTTGAATTACTGTTATGTTCATGCATGGATTCGTATAGCGCTCATCATCTAGATCGGAAGGTGAGTGGTAGAGATGATGTAATCATGGTGATTAGATCTTATTTACCTGCGTTTGCACCCTATATGTCGGGTCGTGTGGTAGATCGTGGTGGTGACAGCACCATTGAGTCCTTTGCAATCCATCCCCCGTATGTAGGCCTAGCGGATGTTATTATTCGGGTTGTTCTAAGTTTCGGCCTTAGTCTTCACGGATTCTGTCCTCATGTTTGGATTTAATTAGTCTTTCTTCAATGATTGTTATTTGTATTGCATAATTAGGTAGGTCCTAACATTTAGTTTAGAGTTACATATTGGAGTTTCTAATGCTAGCTAGCCTATGAATTGCTATCGTCCATTGTTAGACACTTTCTCGCCAACCAATATGATTTTTGGTTAAATCTGTTTATCTAGAACTTTATCATTATCTTTATTGTGAACTTTGATCCTTGCTTAAGTAATTGATAAGATTAATACTGATGTCTTGCACATGAGAGATGGTTAGATTAATATCTATGCTTAGTTAATTCATGATAATAGACTTTCCCTGTGGTAGAATATAAATTCAACACCTGGTTCTTACTCCTGGTTAAAATGCTACAATGGTATATATTCATATCTCGTGCGCTTTGCGGATACCCAAATCATAATTGTTTATTTACTTACTAAGAAGTTATCAAGGCATAGTACGAATATTATATTCCTTGCATATTAGTAGTTTAACTATAGGGATGACAACCTTTTCGGATATGCTATGAACTGCAATGAATATTTCTTTTAGTTTTATCTCGAAGCAACATCTGATATTCTTTCTAGATGCCATTACTAGTTAGTGACATTAGAAATACCAACAAGCATTTTTGACGCCGTTGCCGGGGAAAGAAAGTCTATAGCCCAATAAAATAAAATATATAGGATTAACATGCATACATCTCTCATACGCATCATATTAATTTTATCACTTGCTTAAACAAGTATACCCTTGTTATTATTCTTCCTATCTATTGCGGGTAATGTATGAAAAGGAATCTTCCCGAAAACTTCCAAATCCGATCCGTAAAAAAACTTTTGAAGGAGGCAAGATCCAAGTTGAAATCTCAACCCAAGAACACTACCTCGAAGACTCCTCCACCGTGCGTAGCTTAGCACCGCTTTTTGAAGACATGGCAAATAAGACCCTTCGCGAATACTGCAGCACCGACTACGGCCAATATCCGCGACCGGACCGTCACGATGTGGGAGACAAAGCTTTTGAGCTCAAGCCCGCACTCATCAACATGGTACAAGCTAGCCAATTCTGTGGAAAAGCTCATGAAGATGCCAATGCTCACCTACAACACTTCTTAGAGATTTGTGGCACCTTCACCATCAAAGATGTCCCAAGTGATGCAATCCTACTTTGTCTCTTCCCATTCTCACTCTTGGGACGAGCGAAAGCGATGGTTCTACGCCAACAAAGACAAACTCACTACTTGGGCACTTTGCTCTACTGCCTTCTTGGCAAAATTCTTCCCTATAGGCAAAACCAACGCCTTACGAGGGAAAATCTCAAGCTTTCAGCAGCAACAGGAATGAGGACCGTTAACCCCGCAAGAAAGAAAGAGGAAGGCACCAGCTGAAAGAGGTAGATATGCTGTCTGCCAAAATGGACTTAATTATGAAGAAGCTTGAAGACAAAGCTCCCGAGAAGAAGGAAGTCATGCAACTCTTCGATTCCCGCATGACATGTGAAGAATGTGGCAACACTGGACACTCGGGCAGCCACTGTCCCGAGCTAGAAGAGGACGTGAACTACATCAACAATAACAACAACCAGTATCGTCCTCCGAACCAACAATGGAATCAACAGAGACCCAACTACCAAGGTAACTATTCAGGTAACTATCAAGGTAATAACTCTTTCAATAATTTCCCACCTTTAAGAGAGTTAGTACAAAACCAAGGTAGACTTATGGATAATCTGTCTAAGAAGTTAGCTTCCAATGATAAAATGCTAGAAACTATTAGTACTAAAATGGAAAGCTTTTCTTCTGCAATAAAGAACCAGCATAGCTTTAATAAAATGATAGAATCTCAATTATCTCAGCTGGCTTTATCTGCTCCTATGCCTAACCTGTAAGTTTCCGGGTCAACCTAAGAATTAGAATCTGCAAATCTTGTCGATATTTACTATGCAGGTATGCGGACCACTTATTCAGACAACAAATTCAATTGTGTCGACTGGGGTATGCCCGCTAAGAAAGAAGATCCAGGGAGACCAGTCATCACCATTAACATAGGCGCCCGCACCTACGATGCGCTCATCGACTTTGGCTCAAGTGTCAACATCATGCCTAAGGTAAACCTTGAGCCGGATTTAGAATTAGTATACACAACCATGTGTCTACAACTTGCAGATCAATCGCTATGCTACCCCGAGGGTATCCTGGAGGACGTGTGTCTTTACATCGGTAAGCTATACGTGGCCACCGACTTTGTGGTCCTGGATATGGGCAAAGGTAAGAACGCCCCGATCATTCTGGGCCGCCCTTTTCTGGCTACCACCAAGGCAATCATCTACGCTGACACCGCGAAGATCGTCTTCACAGTTAATGGACAGAGGGAGAGATTCAACTGCAAACACAAAACTTTAGCTCCCCCTGCTCCAACCGTACCACTACCGTACCCTGAAGTACACGTACCAGCTGTCGAGAAAAGGACAAAAAGAAGAAGCAAGAATAAGAAGAACCGTCAACCTCGACCACACGTGGAACGAGTCTTAATGATCAATCAAGTCAACTCAGAACGCAAGACTCGGCACAGTCCACCACCAGTAGAAAAGCTAGACGACCCTGGAGTTCCGGCAATCCACTGCTCCATTAATCAATGGAACTTCTATACAACCGTCCGCGACACGGGATCAGGCATCAACCTAATGTCAAAGGTAACGTATGAATTAATATATGGTAATCTGCCTTTGTGTTCCACCTATATATTGCTGCAGCTGGCGGACCAAACACACCGATTCCCGGAAGGTATTGTACGAAACGTCCCCGTCAAGATTAAAGACAGCTATGTCCTCACTGACTTCTTAGTCATGGACACGGGAGAAGAAGAACAAGATCCTCCCATAATACTTGGAAGGCCGTTCCTGAACACTACAAGAGCCATCATCTACATCAGGACGGGCGAAATCCAATTCCATATTCAAGGTAAAAAGGTGCGCTGTTTCTTCAATACTTATACTAACCATGAACAGCCCCGAAGAAGGACCAAGAACCAGAAGCGTCTTCAGAGACTACAAAGGAAGCTGGACTCAAAGATGGAGCACATTGAGAGAATAGAAAAAGACATCCAAGAAAAGTACACTCAGCTCCTACCTATCTTGAATGATGCACCAACTACACCGGAGAGGGCTCCACCAAAGAAGCAATCTTGGAAAAAGAAAGAAGCTGCTAAGAAGAGCAACAAGAGTACACCTTCGGAGACCCAACCAGCGCCGGCATCAACAAATGAACAATCGACTTCTGCGGCCACTTCGTCTACGCCCACCTACGAGATCATTGAAGGAACCATACCAGGTACAACATTTATACGGGGGCCCATAGACGACACCACGCCATGGGAGTAAGTGCTTTCAACTCTCGCCGAGAGGTAACTCGGTATTTATCTGCATATTTAAATTTCTGCACGGCATATTTCAATTAGCATGTTTACTTTAGCATATTTACTTTTCCTAAACTTGCATTTAGAAAATCCCAAAAATATGTTTGCTTGCATGTGCATCAGTCTCTTAAAGCCCCATGCAAGCATTCCTTGCTGTGGTGGCATAAAAATAAAAATACAAAAATATTGCATTCATATGTTTTTGCATTTTCATCCCTATTGCATAGAAAAAAAAAATCCAAAAAATATGTGGGCACATGAAGGTCCACACCTTTTATTTAAAAAACCCAAAAATATGTGGGCACATGAAGGTCCACACGATTTCTAAAAATAAATAAAAATCCAAAAAGACGTGAGCACATGAAGGCTCACATTAACAACCTAGAATTTGTTCCTTCGGGTATGTGCGAATTAATATTAACAGGGAGAACATTAAAAGGAGACCCCGAAAGAGGAGCAGATTCCAAGGATGAACGAAAGGACTACTTCAAGATCTAGCTTGGGGGAGAGCACCCCCATTTACCATGATAAGTATTACTATCTTATGTTTTAAATTTTAGCTAGTTATATTTGCTTAGAGTTAAAGAGTCTTAGTGTTAAAAAAAGTCAAATAAATAAAGTCTGGAACTTGTTAGACTACTTTCTTCCTATTAATTATGATCTTGATAATATGTGCTATGGAAATGATGAATAGTTGCTCCGCCTTAATTCCTCTTAAAAGTACTCATACTTTGGACTTAGATTCTCCTAAAGCTTTAAATGTTTAATTTGCTCTAAACCCAACACCTGTGGGAAGCTCAAGCTTGATCTGAGTCTTAGCATTAAAAGATAATAGTGCATGAAAAGTTGAGCTACTGTTTATCATATTCCAAAATACTTGACTCTCGGTTTTTTATCTTTGAAAATTATAAAATTACATGATGAGTTCCTTAACTGTGACCCTTAAGAGTATTCCATCAAGGTCATCCCACTACACCAATACGCTGCTTCTAACTTCCGTAAGTACGCATCCCCATACTCCATCTAGCCGTTAGCCATAAAAAATAATTAATAAGCTCTTGCAATCTTTAGATATGTCTCTCTCAATGTTTTATATAGGCTGGGCTACATTCGAAAAAAAAAAGAGAAAAAGAAAAATAAATGTCTAGAAAAAGTGAGACGAGAGAGGGAGAGTAATGGACAAAAGTCATACTAGGCGAGAAGGGCCTACCTCCCTAATAATAAAAATAATATTTAGAGATGAATAATGGACACGTGTCCGAGGGTGAGCAGGACCCACATCTCTAAGGAGAGAGAAAAATGGACACAAGTCCAGGGAAAAGCCCACCTCTCCAAGAATGGACAGCCCAGGTCCTAGCAATTTTTAGAAAGAGAGATATAGACTAGAGATGCTTGAGAAGAAAAATACTAAAAAAGGGCTAAAGGCTATTTACTACCTTTCATCCTCATCCACTTCACCACTATCATCCCACTATGTATGTCCTACCACTTGTGTAACTCCACTACGTACCATCTACTTAAGAGGGTCATACATAGGATCTCTGAGTTTTCTTTTGAAAATATTGCAAAACCCCAGGATGATAGTTGATCAAAGAATTTGAGACATGGTACTTAACTTGATTGTTTTATCTTGCTTATGATTCGTGAAAAGGCTACGCCCCATGGTAAACAGATAAGAGTAATCTGGTTAAGAGGAGAATTTATTTTTTAATAAACACAGTACTTTTGAGGTATGAAAGCGTAGTAGCAACTCCTGATCCTACTATAGCATGTAGCTTTGCTAGGGACTAGCAAAGGGTAAGCTTGGGGGAGTTTGTTGACACTTGTTATCATATAAATTTTTTAATTAATTAAACATAAGAAAGGGGTATAAATAAATATAATAACTTAGAATAGGGTGTCACTAACATAATTCCATCAGTTTTGGTAAAGTTGTGATTTGCGTGGGACTTAACGAGAAAAACAGCAGAGATGACGTGGCATACGACCGACGTAACGCAACGCAATCCAACTCCGAAACAAGACTAAACGGCTTCGATTAATCCCGACGTGAACCAAACTTGGCACCGAAGAAAACATCATCTAGAAGACTCCGTAAGCCACGACGCACGACGCGACCCGCAGGGCAGGGACCCCCGGGCCGATCGGGCCCAATAATGGGGCCGATCGCCCCCTCGCTGGCTCGCCCCCAAATTCCTGAACGTTCCTCCACCGCCTCTAAGACTCGATCTAAACCGGTTGTTTCGAAGTCGGTTTGATCCGAGGGCGACGGTAGAAGTGCGGGATGATTCAAGGATTTATACCACATCGCCTCGATGAAGATGAAGAGACAGACGAAGACCCATATATTAGGACCCCTAGACCCCCCTTTCCAGATCATCAAGTTCTCAAACAAAGTTATTTCTAATTAAAATACCAAGTCATATTCAACGCTAGAGAAACATCGCTTTCGGAAGAGTAGCAATCAAGATTAGAACTAGTAGGAAGGGAGAAATCCGCTCCGGATCGTCGGAGGCCGGCTCAAGATCGCCTCGTTCTTGTAAGTTCTTCATTGTAAGTAGTCTTCAAGTTCCGCACACATGCTTAATATGAATATCTTGATCATGTTTATATTCGAGATTATTTGTTCTAGTATTTACTTTAATTACACATTTAGCATAGTTGAATTACTGTTATGTTCATGCATGGATTCGTATAGCGCTCATCATCTAGATCGGAAGGTGAGTGGTAGAGATGATGTAATCATGGTGATTAGATCTTATTTACCTGCGTTTGCACCCTATATGCCGGGTCGTGGTGGTAGATCGTGGTGGTGACAAAGACACCATTGAGTCCTTTGCAATCCATCCCCCGTATGTAGGCCTAGCGGATGTTATTATTCGGGTTGTTCTAAGTTTCGCCTTAGTCTTCACGGATTCTGTCCTCATGTTTGGATTTAATTAGTCTTTCTTCAATGATTGTTATTTGTATTGCATAATTAGGTAGGTCCTAACATTTAGTTTAGAGTTACATATTGGAGTTTCTAATGCTAGCTAGCCTATGAATTGCTATCGTCCATTGTTAGACACTTTCGCCAACCAATATGATTTTTGGTCAAATCTGTTTATCTAGAACTTTATCATTATCTTTATTGTGAACTTTGATCCTTTCTTAAGTAATTGATAAGATTAATACTGATGTCTTGCACATGAGAGATGGTTAGATTAATATCTATGCTTAGTTAATTTATGATAATAGACTTCTTTCCCTGTGGTAGAATATAAATTCAACACTGGTTCTTACTCCTCGGTTAAAATGCTATAATGGTATATATTCATATCTCTGTGGCGCTTGCGGGATACCCAAATCATAATTGTTTATTTACTTACTAAGAAGTTATCAAGGCATAGTACGAATATTATATTCCTTGCATATTAGTAGTTTAACTATAGGGATGACAACCTTTTCGGATATGCTATGAACTGCAATGAATATTTCTTTTTAGTTTTATCTCAAGCAACATCTGATATTCTTTCTAGATGCCATTACTAGTTAGTGATATTAGAAATACCAACAGTTCTTTGAGCACTCGCAAAAGGGCTGGTTCATGGCGCGACGCGCCCGACACGTGGCCAAAGTTGCCGACTGCGTAGCGATCGGCAAAGAAACCATTTTTTTTAAAACGCAAACCTTTACCGAGTGTTCACAACGTACTCAGGCAAAGAAATCATGGCACTCGGCAAATCATCGACAAAAGTAACGGCAATCGTCCCCTTCGCCGAAGCACGGATATGGCGGTCGGGCAACAACGTTCGCCGACTACCCACCATCTCCGCGTCGGCAAAGACCCCTTTGCCGAGGGATTCTTTGCCGAAAGTCAAATGTAACGCCCCCGCTAGAAACACCACCGGGGCTACCCTCTAACACAAATTCACTAGGAATATAACAAAACTATATATTACGGAAGTAACTAGTATGAAAAAGATTACGCATTTGTAAGTGCAAAGTGAATACTTGTGATGATGGTGCTACTCCCAGTCCCCATGCAAGCCATGATGGTTTAGCACCTAAAAACCAAATAAAACAAGGGTGAGTGAAAACACTCAGCAAGTACACTCAAAACCGGAAGAACAATAAACTTCGAGAATTTGTGAACGAATTACATCGAACTCCAAATGAACAGTAGTTTCCGTCCGAAACGGACATCACTTGAATACTCCTTAGCGTTTTTTCGGTAAAGCCGAGCAAGTGGGGCCAGCACTTACTCACAGGCACTTGAATATAATAATCAAATTGCACCTCCGGATAAACCGGCACTTGAATTGGATGTAAATGAAAACTTGAAACTTGAATCTCATGAACCGAGAACTTGAACATGAACCAGAAATATTTATCACTTGAGCATTGAGAGCAAAGAAAAACTCAAACAATGGGCATAAAGCGCAAATAAAGATTCATCATGCACTTGCCTTAATTCGACGAGACCAAAGCATCACACGATTGGCACTTGTAGCTTTCAACCTTCCCTTTCTCGTTTACTACACATAACCGAATGCATGCCATGATGCATGATGAAAGGCATTAAAATGCATAAGGGAACTTAAAACAACTTACGAAAGTTGAGTACAACTTTCCTTCGCGATACAACTAGGTTACATTTCATAATGTATTATAATCATTAACTAATAATTAGGGCATATAATTAAGGATATACTTAAACATCATCAAATTATTCCCAAACTTTCTGTGAAGGTTGATACCAGAATAAAACCGATACACAAGAAGTTTCATGATCATTGGATATTTATTTTAGCCTACAAAAACAATGGAGTAAGCATTTCTTAATTAAAAGAGGTAATTTTTTATCATACCCAAACTATCAATTCTCAAGGTTTCGTATTTTTCCTACACAGATATCATCATAAGGACGCTACACAAAAAAGTTTCACGAATTTAGCATGCACCAATAATTAGATATGAAAATCACAAGTTTCAGCTGAAAATAGAAAAAGAAAAAGAAAACCTTTTCCCTTTCTCTTTCTCTGGACTGCACAGGACCGGCCCACTACTGCTCTTCTCCTTCCTCGCGTAGACATCGAGCAGAGCACGGACGAGGCTTGTCGATTCGGCCGGCGTGGGAGCGCACCGGCAGCAAGGGACGGCGCACGAGCACGCCTGGGTCAGCTCGCACCCGCAGTGGTGCGCAGCTCGACCAGTGGCGGACCGTAGCGACCTGACCACGGTGAGCTGCTTGCGACGGCCATGGAGGCACGGCCGCCGCAGCAACCGGCGCTGACGGCGATTCCGGCGGAACGGTACGATGAGAGCGGGTTAGCGCGGTGCGCAAGAACGAGGCGAGGCTAGCTGTACGACCAGTTTATGGCAGGGACGCGTGGTGATGGCAGTGCAAGGCGGCGGAGCAAGGATTCTTGGCGGCAGCGACGTGAGAAGAAAGAAAAAGAAAGACGGCAACCGGCTCGGCTCTGGGACTTGCAGGGCGATGGAGAAGCTTCAGGGCGAGCCAGCACCTGCTTGGGCGTGTCCACGCGGGCGTGGCTACGTGCCCGGACGTGAGGAGCACAGGAAGGTGGCCAAACGGCACACGACGGTGAGCACCCTGAGAAGTTGCTTCTCGTGTTACTGTAGCAGACTGAAACCCGGCCCTTCAGCTCACTTGTTCTCCCGATTTCGTGCAGCAATTCGATCAGCTCCAAGAACGAAAACTATTCATCTACACGTGCTCTCTATCTTTTCCTAAAGGGTCAACACTTAAAACTTGATAGTTTTGAAGATTTTAAATTCAAAGAAAGGTTTAGTGAAACTGAATTCAGTTTCAGGTGCAACGACGATGAACAGGCAAGCAAGCCGTAGGTGATAGGTACGGCTGTTTCTTGAAATAATGTACTAGTACGTCTTGCTTCCTTCTTCTTTAAATTACTCTCAAAATTATATAGCAACTAGAAAATCTTCCAAAATAAAATATGTTCAGCTTCTCGAGATCTCCACACTTTCTTTTAGGACTATCTCCAAATTCCAAGTAGTTTAGAAAAAGTAGGATTTTGAATTTAGGATTAATAAAATAATTAATTAGCCAACTTAATTAGTGAACAATCATCAATCAAACTATTGGTAACATATAACTGCAATATATAAACACGAAATGTGTTATTGCCTTGATACTTGATAATCACACACGGTGATGATCACGTTTAATATTTTAATTACTTATTAATGTCTGGGATGTTACATCAAATTTGCCGAGTATGGCAGTCGGCATATGCTTTGCCGACTGCGTTTGTCCCTTTGCCGAGTGAAAAGCAGTCGGCAAAGCCGTTGTTCCCTGTAGTGTATCCCACATTAACATCTCCACACAGTCGCAGTGAAATGTTGATTTCTTTTGATAGTCCGAGTCCTCATCTCGGCTTGCGTTTCTTTTCTTATCGGTGGTGAAGGTCCGAGCTCTAGATGATGGTGCCATAGTAGCATGACTCCCTATCAATGAGATGATGAGACATGGGAAGCCCAACTGCTCGGCACGTCTTGTGCTCGACAGCGCCAAGAGGCAAGAGGTGCTAGACCGGCTGGTGTAGCACTCTCATAGGCCCTCCTACGGCGCAAGTTCGAGCCCCAAGTGTGGCGCACTTGTGCATTTTTTTTGGGGAATTTTTCCCCGAGTATGGTCAAAAATCTGCCTCGCCTTTCTCACATCCAAAGTACATATCTGTGGCTAGCTCATCTCACATAGCTACGGTGCCGCTGTGTATGAGGTGAGGCGAGGTTAGAGGGTTTCTCAATATGCGTGAGAAGGCCCTCGATATGCATGAGAAGGCCCCTCGATATGCGTGAGAAGGCCGCTGTGCGTATGGAGTGGGGCAGAGATCTCTTTTTTTCACGATTGCAACCAACTTGAACTTCCTCAACTCTGACGGCCACTCCCATCCTCCGGATTGGGGAATGAAGCACTTCATATACGTTTTCGATAATGCAACCATCAGCAGGCGAGCCAAAGTCTTCAAAATTGATAGGAACTTAAATTGTACTGCAGATGCTATAGCAAGGCTTGCTTTCTCATCGCCTATAAATCTATAATTCAATCAGAGAATTATGTACCAGAGTGCTCTTACGAGCCTCACTGCTAACGGTGCCCTCATATCTCGGCACTGATGTATCCCTTGCTTTGGTAAGGGTCCTAATAGCTTCTTGCTGCTAATTTAATCAATGTTCCTTATAAAAAAATGTGGAGACGGCAACAACTAGTTGAATTAAATAATCTCAGCAAGTACTAGTATGCGATCGGACTCTGATATACCAAGTGAGATCACAGCTAGCAGTCCAGGAGAAAATATTAACTCTTCATGGTCTAGTAGCTAGACTAGTAACGAGAGTAATCAATCTGAACTACAGTCTATATATCTTGGTCCTCGCGCACCTCGCCGGATCAATCTACCATCGTGGGTGACCCTCAATGGACTGTCGAGCGTAAATCTTAGACAGGATTACTAGGGGATCCTAAGTGGCGTGGGGAGGAGGGAGGAGCTTATCATATAGGAGCTCCGATTCCAATCTGTCCTAGAGTACGTGGCTCTTACAACATCATCAAATATAACGCGAATTGTTGCAATAAACAACGAGCAACTACCTTATTATACTATTACAATAATTTGTCAAAATATAATATGGGTATGGCCAGGATCGACCATGCCTGGCTTCAAACGAAATAAAAAAGAACAAAAACATACAAATAGTATGTGATGATATATCTCACATGACACCATGCATGACCATAGCTGCTGTCACAACGAACGGCCGCAGGTAGCTCCCCTATTGTGTTTATTATCTATACCTACTAATAAAGAGCAGAAATTTCGCCAATCTGCCCTCCCCTTAATCTGCCTCCAGCCCGTCCCCTATAGATGTCCAACGGACGGGCCGGCCGCCCGCTGCGGGCCACGCCGGGCCACGGGCCGCACGGGCCGTGCCTCCACCGTGCCCGGCCGCGACCTCGCCCATGGCCCGTCCGTGGGCCATTTTACCGCCCACGGGCGATCGGGCCAACCGGCCACGGGCCGCCCACAGCAGGATGTGCTCAAAAAATTAAAAAAATAAAAACCGTAGACATGGACTATGATGAGGTGTTTTTGTTTGGTTACATTGGCCTTTAGTTGTTTGGGCCACAATTGTTTGGGGATTTCTCCCCGGGAATACGATGGGATGTTGCTTGGATTTTTTCCACCGGGCCAGCAGCGGGCCAGACGGGCCGGCGGACCGGGCCGCAAGTGCCACGGGCCGAGGCAGCGCCCCATGGCCCGCCCGCCACCGGGCCGGACCGGCCAGGTACCGGGCATGGACCGGGCCGGGCTGGCTGGGCCAAATGGCCAACTATACTGTCCCCTCAACGTGAGAAAGCCCGAGAAGGAAATTGAAATGCATACGACTTCAAACCATCAGTAGAACACCAGCAGAGTTGGAGACCAACTCGGAGAGCAAGAAACTTCCCAAATCTGTAACGTGGAACACAAATTGAGAGGAGACTGAAGGATTCGAAACAACTACGGACAAATCGAAACATATATACTATTCACAGCAAGGCTGCGCAACACCGTCCACCGCCCAACTGCGCGACACCCGCCACAGCTGGCTCGCACGAGGTCAGTCGGCACGAGATCCGTCGCCGCCGGAGGTATCCCGCACCTCGCGAGCTGCTGGGGACGCGCCCTCACCTGCCGGCAAAACACCTGCCACCACCGGAGGTTCCTCGCGTCGCCCACGACGCGACCTCGCCTGCCGCCGTCGGGGACGAGGCGTCGAGACCCGCCCCTAGGGCCGTGCCCTCACGAGCGATCTGCACCAGGGGAAGAATAAAGTGTAGCAGCAGGTCGCCATCGATTTGAGTGCCGACGGCGATGAGGAAGGGAGGACCGAGGAGGAGAACGAGCGGACGGAAGGATGAGGCAGGGCGTCGGTGGCCGTGGGTGCTTTTCCCGACTTTTCCTTGTGGCGTGAGTTGTTTTCTCTTTACTTTTTCCTCTTTTATTTTCGAAAACAAATCAGGTGGCACGGTGCATGCGTGGTGTGCGTGAGTTACTTTCTCTACTCTTTTATTTATTTTTCTTCTTTTATAAAAACAAATCAACAAACACATATAAATAAATAATCTATACATATATCCATAGAATACAATTCTACGAAAAAAATATGTATTTATAAAATTCTACGAGCTTCTATCTCTAAAAAATTTATATCCCTATCTTATACCTACAAATCTATATCTTCTTGAAGGTGAGCAACCCATGAAGGCGGATAGACTAGCAACATTCTTGCAAAAGCGGACGCCGAGGGGGATAACTATGAGCTCGTCATGCGCTATAAAATTCCCTGAACTACTTGTGCTTCCCTTTATCGTAAGGCAATAAAAATTATTAAAAAAGATAAAATACAAATAGATAGATAATATTTTTTTATAACTTTATTTTTTTATTAAAATCATATAGTTTTTTTTTTTTCACCAACAACGCACGGGCATATTTGCTAGTTATTATAAAAAAGGGAAAAACCAATATAAAGCTCCCTCAGGAAACAGAAAAAGGAAACACAGAAAGTAAGGAGAATTACACATAATTAAGCTTGTAGCCATAAATCTATTTGAGGTTGATCTCGATCTTTAGAATAATAAATAAGTAGAGGAAACAAACGGCTCTTCTTTGATCGAAGATGGATGTGCGTTGCCGGCTGAAGATGACATCATCATTCCGATCGAATTGTCACCAGATGGATCATGGTGATGTCACAAACACGGATTTGATCAACACACAAAAAGAATACAGAAACGACAATCAATACACTAATTAAAGGAGGTCACCAGGGCCGTCATTGTCGTCTGGTAAGAAGACAAATGTAAGCTCAAAATTCCCAATTTTGACAAGAGTCCAGATATCATGAAACTTGTCCACGATGCCGGTCTCCTCAGCTGAAGTCGTCTTGTTCCAGCAGTCCTTCACGCAAGCTGGTGGTCTCTCTTGTTGTTTGAACTTGGCTCTCACAGCTCTAATAATGGGGAGGTAGTTCATCATGTCGTCCTGATGCCCAGTAGGGAGATTGACCAACACCTCGGCCATTTCATCGATGTTGGCGGCGCAGACCTTGAGGCAACTGGAAGGCTTGCCCTTTGCCGCAGCAAGCAAGGTGTCAGCAGCTCCCTTGGCCTCTGTTGTCTTTTTTGGCAGCAAGATGCAGGCACAATTCGGCCACCTTGCCAAATTCTTTTTACTTCAACCTCTTGGATCCCTGGGACGGACTCAATCACCTTGATGCACGACGGAGAATATGATTCTATGTGGCACCATCTCTGGTACTTTTCTGCTGCAGCTGCAGGGGCTGGTGTTGTTGGCACGCTACCGAGTCGACGACGATGACGGCGACGAGCAGTAGGAGGGGGGAAAAGCAACAGGAAGCTATTAGTAGAGGAAGAAGCCATGGTGCCTAGCTATTCGTTGTTTTGTTGGACGAATGCAATGACGATGGATTCTATATGAGTACCTTACTTATAGGTCAATTCACCGTCTATTTTTGGAGGCCTGCACACTGAGTTTGTGGCAGACATGCGCTCGATCAGATTTTTGTGGCTTACGATGCAGTATTGACATTGTTGGCTCTGCATGTACACAGGGACGAAGCTATAACGGGAGAAGTACGTGCATGGTGGAGAACGATCGACCTAGCTCATGAAATCATGAATATATGGCCTACCTCACAAGTGGCTGCTATTTTGGGACATTATATAATATTTGCCGTCCAATAACAACAGCCACATATGATTTGGGTCGCTTAATTGGAGCTAGAGGAATAGCTGACACATTAGAGATTACAAAAGAAAAACAACTTAGCGACCATGAGGGTGATCAAGCCTAGGGACAAACGCAGCAGGCCCTGAACTCAGTGGCTAAACAAAGCGCCATGCTCGGCCAGAGTCAGGTTCAACTCCATGGCCACCGGATTGAAATCTGGAGCGAAGAGCCCTCGATCAAGGGCTATCCTTGCTTTGGAAGGCGCAACGGGTGCCGCAAAGAGGGCCTTGATGCCATCCACCGGATTGGAGGCCTTGGTTGTTGGTTTAGTCCCACATCGGTAATCGATGGTGGGGGAGCACAACATATAAGGTGGGGCAGTCCTCACCCATTAGGCTAGTCTTTGGGTTGTGTAGGCCCAAGGCCCGTGTATGTTGTGCGGTCCCGGGAGCGGCAATCCGCAGATGGGTCCGGGCCAGCCCAAGGAACCTAGCGGCACCGCAAAATGGGCCGGGCCCGCCCAACAGTGGTTATGGGCCCACCCCACGCCCGCTTTCGCGCAATCCGTAAAAGATCTCTAGGGTTACACATCATCGAAGCCCCGCTATGAGCGGGGCCGCCAGCGACGGTCCGCCACGAGCCGAGGGTCGGGCTATTGACAGACGCCTTGGCCACACAAAGAGTGTGAGCCGACAAGAGTCCGTCCGATGTGTGACTACGGGAGATTGTTGGGGTTAGTCCCACATCGGTAATCGGCGGTGGGGAGCACAACATATAAGGTGGGGCGTCCTCACCCATCGCTAGTCTTTGGGTTGTGTAGGCCCAAGGCCCGGGTATGTTGTGTCTCTTTGCGGCCCGGGGGGAGCGGCATCGGCAGATGGGTCGGGCTCCGGGGAACCTAGAGGCTCTGTGGCCCGTGGGGAGTTACATCGATACGCAAGGTGCCACCGCGGTTATCGGACCGTCTCGGATTTATCGGACTCGACAAGCACTGCTTCACCTGGATTACGCTGGTGTATGTTTGGTAGCAGCCGAGGAACTAAAGTTCTGCGGGAGCGTGCTTTGACGTAAAGTCACCGAGAGATGCGATGTGCAGAGATGCAGCCATTGAGGCAAATCGAACTTGGGATGTCACAAATTCCAAGGAATCGGCGCGACATTGGCCTCAAGTGGGTTTTAAGGTAAAGAAGGATCCCGATGGCAACATTGTTAAGCACAAAGCCCGTTAGTAGCAAAGGGATATGCGCAGGCTATGGTGTGGATTTTGAGGAAGTTTTTGCACCAAGGTCTCGATAGAAACAAAGAGGGTTTTGCCGGCTCTTGCAAAGACACGGTGGTTGGGAGGTCCATCACATGGACGCTAAATCTGATTCTTGAATGGTGATCTCATGGAGACAGCCTCACGCACAAAGAACCACCCGGATTTGTTGTTGGCAAGGGTGACAAAGTTCAAGCTCGTAAAAGCACTATATGGATCAAGGCCAGTGCACCTCGCATGGAACTTCAAACTCGATAGAGAGTTGACAAAATTTTGTTTTGTGAGAAGCAAGTTGATAATGCCGTATAAAAGAGGAAGCAAGGAGTCTCTTCTAATTGTTGAGTATACGCCGATGATCCGATCATCTTGGGACCAAAGATTGAGGACATCAATCGGTTCAAGGAGGAGATGAAAATGTAAATTCAGTATGAGCGACCTCGACTTCTCAATACTATCTTGGTATAGAGGTTAAGCAGGAAAAAGGAGGGATAACGCTGAGCCAAGGATCCTATGCGCGCTGAAGATTCCGAGAGTGCCGGGATGCAGCATCGTGAATCCTCGTCCGACACGCCGATGGAACCACGTTCAAGCTTGGCAAAGGAAAAGACTCAAGCTTTGAATGCGACGGCATACGTGAGTGTGATAGGAAGCCTCGTGTATTTGGTAAATACCGCAATCGGATTTGGCATATGCGCGGTTGGAGTAGTGAGCAGGTACATGGAGGCTCCCGAAGGCACACCGGGCACCCGCCGTTTTACCGAGATATGTGAAAGGCACCATCGCTATGGTTGCAAAATTTATGAAAAGGGACCGAATCGCCGGTCTTGCTTGGGTTCAAAGTTGATAGCGATTTTGCCGGAGATTCAAGATAGAAAGAGCACAACAGGTGTGATCTATTTTCTTGAAGTAGCTTGGTGACTTGGGCATCTCGTAAAACAAAAAGATTGTCGCCTTTATCATCATGTGAGGTCGGAGTATGTGGCGCACCGCCGCAAACACAAGGTGTTTGGTTGGGTTTACTCATGGCTCGAATTTGTTGGGAAACGGCGGAGGCACCGGGCCAAATTGTTGATGGATAACATGTCCGCAAAATTGGCGCTGAGTAGGAATCCAGCCATCATGATCGCAGCAAAACACATTGACACCAGGTACCATTTCATACGCGGAGTGCATCGAGGAGGGCAGAGTGGAGATTGAGCATGCTCGACTGCCGGACAAACTTTGGCGATATATTCACGGCCGCCGCGTGTCAAGTTTGTTGAGTCACAAGACCGCCTTGGTGTCGAGATGTGCAACAACTTAGGGGGTGATTTGTTAGCTTAAGTGTTGCAAGAGTCCGCTCAGGTCTTCGTTACTAGAGTCCAAATCCGTTTGCAATCAGAAGTCTAGTGTGTTTAGGAGTAGGACTTGATCAATGTCGCGCTTGGTCATGTCCGTATTTGAGTCGGTTTGTAACTCCACGCCGTGGACGCTCTAGGCGCATGAAACGTACCACTGGAACGGTGTCCCGCTCCCTCGCGGCGACACGGCGTGGGGAGGCTCACGATATATATATGAAACAAAGGTGTCGCGGAGGGGCTGCGGTTGGGCAAAGAACAAATATTCTATTTGCCCGTGTTCTTGTTTTTCTCTAGTTTCAATCTACTCATTGTTTCACCGCGGTCACCATGACGCCGACGCTTCAACGATCTCGACGCTCCAAGCCGATCGGTAGTGGTCGTTCCAACAACCGTATCGGAGCTTTGGAGAGGACGCTCGGTGGTGCCGAGAGGTTGTAGAGGAAGCAGGAGGAAGCCGCTCATCAAGATACGCAAGGAGTTCGCCGAACACAAGTGTGGTCACCATGGGCGACGGCAAGACCGATATGGACAAGACGCTCAGTCCGACCACGAATTTGACGCGGCCGTCGTGCTAACCCGATCAAATTATCGTGGTTGGGCGCCACCATTCGGTCAATCTTGAAGGGTTGAATCTTTGGGATGCCGCCGAAAGAAAGGTGAGAAGGCGGAGAGACGCCAAGATCGGTTGGCGCTGGGATCTATGCCCGGGCGCTCCACAAGAGATGCACTCCATGTTACTCAACAAGAAGACGGCGAAGGATGCTTGGGAGGCAATCAAGACCATGCGCCTTGGGGGCGGACCGTGTTAAGGAAGTCAATGCACGTAAGCTCTTGGGCGAGTTTGAGGCGATGGCGTTCAAGCCCTGGGGAGTCTATTGACGACTTTGCACTCGTGATAACCAAGCCGGGTTATCGACCAAGGGGTCTCGTGAGGAGAGCGTGGATCGATACAAGGGTGGTGAAGAAATTTCTCCGTAGTGCCAAATAAGTACTCTCGTGGGCAAAGTACGCCGAGATGGTCAAAGATCTCAAGACTCTCACCATTGAAGATCCGGTGGCACATCTCGTATACCGAGAGAGATTTGATCCATCAATTGATCAGTCACGTAGAAGGCCGGGAAGCTCTTGTTGACGGAGGAGGAGGGGCCGAAATGAACAAGAGTAGGATGGTGATGTAAACCATCCGGCTCAAACTCCAAGGGGAGTGGAGGAGGAAGCTATCGTAACAAAGACAAGAAGCAATCGAAGCCACGCTATAACAAATCGCTTACGATGGCGACGCACAAGAACCCGGGTCCGGAATCACGTGGAACGCCAAAGCGCGCGGCAAGTGCGGGAAGTGTGGTGTCTATGGCACCGGGCGAGAGAGTGCAAGAAGAGGGACGCAAGGGAGAAGCAAGACGTTGCTCATCATGTAAATAACAAAGGGTGAGAACGGGCTCACCGGGTCGCGCAGGTCTCCAATATAGTGCGCGATCGCGGAAGCTAAACCCCAAAATAGTGTCTTCCTTAATCAAGATCGTGTGCACCCAATGATCTATGATGCCGAACTTGGGTGCTTGACACGGAGCAACAAACCACATGACGGGTGTCGAATCTCTAGCATCGCTGGATGAAACGCATCAAGGGGCAAAGTGAAATTCGAGACGGCTCCAAGGTGGAGATCTCATGGACGCGGGCGTAACTCGCCGAAGAATCAAGATCACCGAAGTTCTTACCGAGGTATACTACATACCATCTCTCCGCTGCAACATTGTCGCCTTGGACAGCTCGAGGAGGCCGGATGCCGCGGTGGAGATCGACAAAGGAGTCATGACGGTTTATGAACGCCACAAGGAGGACCGAACATGCCGATCAAGGCCGAGAGGAAGAATAGGTCAGATGTCATGAACGGAATCGACAAAGACCGACCGCTTGTCGCCCAAGATGGATGATGAAGCCCTGCTCGCACGCCAGCGTTTGACACCTGAATTTTAGGTCGCTTCGTGACCTTGGACAGAGTTGAAGATGGTGGAGGGATGCCTTTTGATCCAGTAGCGGTGAACAGGGTTTGTGATGGGTGTGCATTGGGAAAAGACTTTCGGGTTGCGCTTGCATATGCCAAGAAAGCTGGGCCGGGGTCACTAAGCTAGCCGACAGACTATTCCCGAATTTTTTCCGGATATGAACAAGGTTCTAAGGCATACAGGCATATGATCCCGTGGAAGAAGCAATTACTAATCTCCTGGATGTGATCTTGATGAAAAGAAGAGTTGGAGTTGGGGTGACAGAACAGAAGCAACGAGCACATCGGACAAATCCAGCATTGATTTCAACATTCAGCTTATCCGAATCGACCTTACCGTAGCTGGTCCGACATTGGGCGAAAAATTCAGATTTGTCGCGATACGGGCACCCGAGTCAGATTACGAGCCGGGCCTGGCTGCATTTTACTAACTCCATCTCTCGGGGGTACTGGTGGATCATCACCATTGACACCCCTAATATGATCCGTGGTGGTTCGACCGGTAATCAGCGAGATACAATGGGCCACTCCACCCATGGACAGGCGACATCGATGGCGGGGAGATTGTTGGTTTAGGTCCCACATCGGTGTCGATGGTGGGAGCACAACATATAAGGTGGGAGCGCCTCACCCACGAGCTAGTCTTTTTTGGGCTGTGTAGGCCCAAGGCTTTGTGTATGTTGTGGCTCGGTGAGCTCAGGGGAGTGGCACCTAAGTGGGTCAAGCCAGCTCCATGAACCTAGCGGCACCAGCAAATGGGCCGGGCCTGTCTCCAACAAGTGGTATCAAAGCTAGGTCCGTAAGAACCCTAATGCATCACCGGTAGGATCACACACTCATAAGCCCATTATAAATGGGAGGCGTCGGTGGCGAAGCCCACTATGGCGGGAGGGGTCACGTCATTGACCGACATCTTGGACAAAGAGTAAGGTCCGATGTGTGACTACGGGGAGATTGTTATTTTAGTCCCACATCATTGTCGTGGTGGAGCACAACATATAAGGTGGGAACTCCTCACCCATTAGGCTAGTCTTTTTTAGCTGTGTAGGCCCAAGGCCTGTGTGTTGTGGCTCAGTGGGCTCGGGGAGTGGCACCCCGGCGCATGATGGGCCAGGCCAGCTCCAAGGAACCTAGCGGCACCAAGAATGGGCCGGGCCTGGTTCCAACATTGGTCTTGGATAGCCAGTCTCCAACTCTGACGCCACACTGTTGCAGGTGTCCTGGAGCTCCTTAGCCTCGGCTTACCGGATCAACGGTGTCTCAAAGCGGGTCCACTGTGCCAACAGTCACACGTCAGCTCATCTGATGGAGGTTGATGAGCGTTGTTGCCTTGGTCGTTGGTCGGTGACCCGTGACAGCTGAAGCTCCATAGCCTCCTGAAAGCCTCTAAAGCCTGCAGGTGACCACGCGACGAGTCTAGGATAGGCAGTTCGTTGATGCCTGTACCCCGGAAATTCAGCGGGATGACCCTGGCCGAGTGAGCGCCTAGCTGAGGCAGGATCGATCCTCTTGCCACCTCTCGGCTGAGCCTCAACTTGAGTCAATCAAGTTTGATGACTAGGCAATGCTCAAACTTTATGTCTTGGCCTTGACAGCATTTCTGGAATAGAATAAGTATCTCCAAAGCATCAAAGAAGTAGTGTGGTTTATTCTTTTCCGGAAGAATCGAGCAAACATTTAATTTTCTCGGGTGCAGCTTGATAAAATAAATGAGAAACGTGTACTGAAGCTTGCATGGGGCGTATATATATATTATCGACTGATTGTGTGAACCATGGCACTACTAGTGGCGATGATCACGTACGCATGCCATCGCATGAGAATAATTAATCTACCTTTTTACTGATGATGTCTTCCGTTTTAGCTAGTATGCTATTGATTGATGACTTTTGGAATATTGCTGAATTCACACTTGTATCATGGATGGAAGTGTGCCATTACATTGCGCACGGAATAATAGTCTCCCTTTTTTTTTTTTTTTTTTTTTTTTACAAGAGAATATAGTCTCCTTTTAGTCTCTTGTCTTCTCACGCGTTTTTGTTTTTGTCATAATAAATTTCATTCCAACGCTTGCAATTATATTGCTCTGATAATAAAACCTTCTTTGTTGCAATTTCGGTTGATGTATGTGTACAGCTAGTACGCCCTGCACTTCACCATCAGTCGTTTAGTCGTTAATTTGGGGTTAGATTCACTCAGATGTGTATCGTGTCCAGGGAGATATATATATAAAAAGTGTGCAGGGCCGGGAGATATCAAACATGGGATTTATGCGTCATTGCAAAGGCCTATGGCCCGTGGGATTGGAATTATTAGAGCCACCGCCCTACGTCCACTCCGGCAAGACGGGATGGAGCCGCCGCCCTCGCCTCCGGGCGCCGGCAACAGATCGCCCGGAGAAGGGATATATATGAGTGTTTCAATGCACCGCCCTCTACTGATGAGGCTACTTCTTTGGCATTTTACAGGAAGAAGGCCACAGAAGATAAACCAGTGAGAAGGTTTGAGTCTGACAAAATATTCAAGCAAGAAGTATTATTCGAGCATGGCAAGTATTCTGGCTTCCATTCTGCAATAACTCAAAGAATGAAGAAGATAAGAGAAGTCCACAATCCAACAAGTCAAGAGAAAGAAAAACTTGTTGCATTAAAAGTTCAGAAGAGCTCAGGGCTTATGTTTTAAATGTGGTGAAAAATGGGGTGGTCCACAACATAAGTGTCCTGTCACGCTTGCATTTTCTGCGCATGCAATGGAAGAAGTGTGGCAGTGGATGGGTGAAGACTCTGATGTAGTCTTTCAACATGCACAACAAGAGGAAGCTTTCGATTACGATGAGGATCTTAGGGCCTTACAAATCTTCGCTCAAGCCGCCAATGGCACCAATGAATTTCCAACTATCGACTCGGGGGTCACCTCAATGGCAAGGAAGTTTTCATGCTTATTGATTCAGGCAGTTCTCACAGCTTTGTGGATGATCAAGTTGCTTCTCTCATCAGACCCTAGCAACCACTACCTCAATGCATTTGTGAGTGGTGAGCAAATGGGGAGTTATCGCCTGCACTCATGAGTTACCCAATCGATCCGCGCGTTCAAGGCCAACTTTCAGCACCACCTTCAAAATTATTCCACTCAGTGGTTATGATGTTATTTTGGGCATGGACCGGCTAAAAGCTTGTAGTCCAATGAATGTGGACTGGCAACAAGAATGTTTCATGTTACATATCAAGGCAATCCACGTGTTTTTTTGCAAGGGGTCAAACTTGAGAACTAGAAGTGGGTTCCCCAATATCATCACTCCAACTTCAATCTTATTCCAAGTGTGACTCTCTGTACTGTACATGGTTGAACCGAAGATAGTCAAATTTTTCCGCCGATCTGTTTTCTTGAACTTCCTCGTAGAGCTGCAGCAATTACTTGATCCGTTCCATGATGTTTTTGAAGCTCCAACAACCTTACCTCCCCGCGCATTGGGAGATCACAAAATACCACTTATTGAAGGAGCTCAACCATTCTCCTTGAGGCCTTACAGGTATAATCCAAATCGAAAAACGTAGATTGAGCAAAGAAATCAAGGATATGTTGGAGAAAGGCTGGATACAAGAAAGTACAAGCCCTTATTCTTCACCTGTGTTATTAGTAAGAAAAAAAGAGATTGAGACTGTGCATTGATTACGAAGGCTTAATGCTCTTACAAATAAAAACAAGTTTCCTCTTCCTATTGTTGAAGAACCTGGCAGGAAGAACTTCATGGTGCAACTTGGTTCACATCACCGGATCTCTGTTCGGGCTTCCATCGATAAGAATGGCGAAGAGGAGAGGAGTTTAAAACTGCATTCAAACTCATAATGGTCATTATGAATATAGAGTCATGCCTTATGGAGTTCTGTGGGGCCTCCTACATTCCGGACTATCATGAATGATGTATTGCAACCATTGCTTTCGAAAAATGTGCGGTAGTCTTCATTGATGACATATTAATCTGATAAGACTTGGGAAGAGCATCTCGGACACATTCAAGCGTTTTGACTCTATTGGCTGCAAAAAAGCGGCTTCCATGTCAAATTATCAAGTGCTTTCGTTTGCCCAAAGAGAACGGAGTTATCTAGGCCACATAGTGAGTGCCAAAGGAGTGTCAATCGACCCAACCAAAATTGACATCATTAAGAATTGGCCTACTCCAGCCAATGTTAAAGGAACTCAAAGTTTCTTGGGAATGGTCGGCTATTACGAGAGATTTGTACCACAATTTGGCATGGTCGACCAAGCCTCTCACCAATTTCTTTTGAAAGAAAGGGAGATGATTTTTGTCGGACTTCGAAACTGAGGGTTCTTTTTCGTGCTCTCAAGAATGCATTAATGTCTCGCTCCCTCGTGCTAGCAATTCCCAATTTTGACAAACCTTTTATCATTGAAATGTATGCCTCTCTTTTTTGGTATTGGTGCTCGTGTACTTCATCAACAAGGCCACCCCATTGCTTATGTCGGTAGAGCTGCGGGAGTTAAGTCACAAGGGCTTTCTACTTATGAAAAAGAATGCCTAGCAATCCTTATGGCGGCAGACCATTGGAGACATTACTTGCACATCTCCCTTTGTCATTCTCACGACCAATGAGAGTTTGGTCCATCTTGATGATCAAAAGTTGACCACACCTTGGCAACACAAGGCTTTGACAAAGCTAATGGGTCTCACATATAAAATTGTCTACAAGAAAGGGTCGATAACAGTGGTGGTGATGCACTCTCTAGAGTGAGCAACTCTCCCATCTATGATATAATCTGCGCCTCATTACAGTCACATGTCATGCAGAGTCAAAAAGCCATTATGGCTAGAGCAAATTCAAGAAGCTTATTCCCAAGACCCGAAAAAGTGCTAAGCTCTTATCCGAGTTAGCAATATCCCTCTCTAGCTAGCCATTATTCTCTGGCTGGATGGTCTTATCGGATACAAAGGAAGGATCTGGATTGGTAATAATGATAAACTACAACACGTAATCTTCCATGCTTTGCATAGCAGCCCTATTGGAGGACATTCTCGCATTGAAGTTACATACAAGAAAATTAAACAAAGCTTTGCTTGGCCAAGACTCAAACAAACAATGCAGCAACTCATTGACCATTGTACTCGCTTTTTGCAAACAAGCTTTTAATCGTAAAAGGTGGCTTATCCAGGTTTGCTCTCTCCTCTTCCTATACCCTGATGGAGCATGGCAAATGATAACACTTGATTTTGTTGAGGGCACACCTAGATCTTCTAGGTTACAACAAATATTTTGGTAGTGGTTGACAAATACTCCAAATACTCTCATTTCTGCCATTGTCCCATCCATATACTGCATTTGAAGTTGCTATAGTCTTCATGACTAATATTTTCAAATTGCATGGATTACCAAAATACATGGTGTCCGATAGAGACAAAATCTTTCTTTGCTAATGTCCGAAAGAACTTTTCACTCTTCTTGGTGTGGATCTTAAATGAGCGTTTACTTACCATCCTCAAACCGATGGGCAAATGAACGTGTTAATCGATGTTTAGAAACATATCTTCGATGCTTTGTTCATGCTTTGCCCTACCAAGTGGTCCAGATGGTTATATATGGCGTAATATTGGTACAATACCTCATACCATTCATCACCGGGATATAGTCCATTCAGGGTTCTCTATGGTCATGAGCCTCGACATTTCGGCATTGATATTTACCCGCAGTGTTCATTACGCTGATCTCAATGAATGGTGGCATAACAGAGAACTTCTCCAACGCTTGGTCGGGCAACATTTAAAAAGCGAGCTCAAGCAAAATGAAACTTGCAAACATGCCAAGCGTTCCGGCAGATCATTCACGCGGTTGGAGAGTATGTATACCTCAAAGCCCACCATATGTTCGTACATCTCTTGCTCGAGGTCGCCAAACAAGCTTGCCTTTAAGTTCTTTGGACCATTCGATAACTGAATGCATTGGTACTATCGCTTGCTCGCCTAGAGCTTCCGTAAGGGTGTCAAATCCACCCGGTGTTTCATGTCTCCATGCTCAAAGAAGGCCATCTCACCGCACCATGAGGTGCATGTTCTTCCCGACAATGATCATGAGTTTCAGGTTCCGGTGGCTATAATGGACAGCGCCTTCGCCGTGATCGTGATCAAGTCATACCGCTGGTGCTCGTCCGATGGTCTGACCGCCGGCTTCCTTGTCCACCTGGGAGGATGAAGAACCCCTCGGGGGGCAAAGAGTTCCGCCCGCCCTTGCCTTGGGGACAAGCTGGTGCTCGAGGGGGGGGGGGACCGTCAACGACTCCACCTCCGCGCGGCGACTCTGCGATGCCCAAGAGGGGGGGACATCGCGTCACGTGAAGGCGGGTTCTGAGAAGCTGTCTTCAAGCACCAACGGTCAAGACAAGAGTCGCGCCCAAGAAGCCCAATCCACGTTACGTTGGCCCAAGCTGGGTTTAGTCCATCGTCGGGTCCTGCATGGCCCAATTCTGGGACAGCCTGTTGGCTCCCCTTGTAAGTGCCGTGGAGAGGAAGGGAGAAAACTCGAACCTGAACTACCGCTGAAACCGAGCCCGAGGCTCTGCGGCGGCGGGCGGCGTCGCGGCGATCGAGTCGATCGGTGGCGGCGTTGGCCGGAGAACTTCTAGTTCCATTTACCTTATCAATACAGTTCGCAGTAGGTTGGTAACATGCACAGTTTGCATTTCAGTGAAATCACAAATATGCTCTGGGCAGTGTATTACATTAATTTTTCGCTTCTGTTTTGATTGCATACTCCACCAACATGATTAGGGCGGGATGATGACCATGATAACAAAGAGTAGTTCATTGATCGAACTGGTTAATTCAAACAAAAAATGATCCAATTGACCAGCGCTAGGAACGATAACTGGAAGAGAACGTGATCGGAGTAGTATGCCGAGGCATCCCACATGGCCACATGTGCAAACTAATCTTTAATTCGATTTTGAAAACTGTACTATTTTTTTCATGGATGTCTACGTACTGGCTGCCCAATTTCCAAGTACTCCGATTGTCATTAAGATAGCATAACTAATTGAAGAAACTCTCTATTTTTTCTTTTCTCGAACGTGCATTAGCACGACATTCATTAAGAAGGAGCAGATAAGTAGTAAATTACAAAGGTAGGACTAGTAATCCTGAGATTGCCAAGGCTACCTCAGCCCAAAAGGGCACCGCAGGATTGAGCTTTGTGTAACGACTGTGCGACATGCGCTTTAACTATCATCAAAGCAGCTGCAGTAGCGATAGGATGCTTCGATAACCGGCCACACTCCACTAGTTCGCCTCCTACTGAATCCTCGACACCAAGTGTGACACAGTGGAGGATTTTCCTTCGAATGTCCTCGCATTCCTCTCTTTCCATATAGTCTTGCTCATAAGGAAGAACCTCTTTAAAATAAAATTAATATATGCGATGACTTGAGGACAATCGAGCATCAAGTTTGCATATATTTAGTTCATGCCAGATATTGTTATTACTGCACACTTTCACTTCAAAGGGCAAAACCCGATGGGCGGTGAAAGGAGTTTTAGACCTGACGATGATGAGTAGTGTCAATAGCTTCAGCAGGGAGGTCACGCTGCCATCTGTTGAACTTATGGGTTCTAACAGGATAAAAAACACCTCCTCAGCTCGAGCCCTAAAGGAGGTGTTATGATAGTAGAGTGTTGAAACTGGTGTTTCTAGTAGGAAAGACACCTCCGCTCAGCGTTGCTCTGAGGGAGGAGAATGGTGGGAATATGAGTAATCAAACAAGGTCTGATGAATAAAGAGTGATAATTCCATTCACCAACCAACCTTTTACACTGAGGTTTGGTTCTCCTTTTATAGCTATAGTGAGGTACAAAGTAGGGTTACATTTCTACCCTTAGAATATGCCCGAATATTCCCGAAACTAGAGATCCTCCGCCGGGGGGAATGGTCTTCTCGCAGCATTGCGTGCCGCCCCGCCATCTAGAGGCGTGTCGGACTTCTCCTCTGCTAGCGCTGCCTTGATCTCCAAGTTTCCCTCTAGGAGACATCTCCGCCCGAGCTCACGGGGCGGAGGTCTTGGTGAACTCCCCGCGCGCCTCTGGTTGCTCTTGCTCTTCCTGAGATCTCCGCATGGTTCGTGGCTGCTCCTTGCCACCGGGCGGAGATGTTAAGCTTACGCCTTTCTGCGCGGAATGGTGGGGAGCGAACCTCGGTCCCCAACCGTTACCTGCATAGCGATGAGCTCGGCCAGACTGAAGTATTAGGCATTTGTCATCATCAAGACCTCCGCCCGGGCGCGCGTCGCGTGTTCGCGGCAGAGATGTGCCCGGCTTTGCTTTACCCGAGATCTTCCCCGGGAGGGCACACCTCCGCCTCCATTGCGGAGACCTGCATTGTCATAGACATCCGGGCATTGTGTTAGACTTATTACGTCAAGACCTCCGCTTTATCGGGGTGGTTCGCTCAACATCTCCGCTATCTCGCGGGCCTTGTCCCCACAGTTCCCCTTGAGGACAGGGTTTCGTCGGAGATTTGCCTGATTCTCAACATATGCCGAGAACTCCAGGCGGAGATGTTGAGGTAAGTTCCCCCCGCATCGTTTTTTGTCTGACCTCCGCTTTTTTTTTTTCCGGGAAGTTTTAGGGGTTGCGATGCTATCACAAAAAGCGGCGTCTTTTGAGGCCGATTTGACGTGTTGGCGGTGCCTGTGCCGCCCCTGTCGGGCGATGAATGCGAAGGGTCAGGTGCACCTATAAAGGCGTTTCCTCCTTGGTCGGAGCACCCTTTGAGCTGTCGCTTAAAACATCTGATCTCTATCTGAGATCTCTTTTTTCCTTCTTTTGCTGCGGAGGTTGCTTGTGCGGAGCTGTTTGTTCGTTTCTCCGCCAGAGGTTGTCGCCCCTCTAGAAGAGATCTTCGGCCATACTCAGATCTTCTACTGGTACGTTTATCTCAGTACCTTGGCAATTTTGAGGATTTGTATGGTAGTAGGGTTACTGGGCCTCGTGTACTTTGGGATACTCTTTCTGACGTGGTCGCTTCCGTTGGTGATCTAGTTGGGGTCGAGGATATGGATTTAGATGATGATATGACTGTTGAGTTTGGTAAGACGAAGATGTCCAAGCCGATGCTTGCTGAGTTGGTTGAGAGAAGGGTTTTATTTCCGCGGATTATGAGGTCAAGTGCCCCGAGTCGGAGGTTGTTCCTGATCCAGGCGAGGGTTGGGGCATAGTTTTTAAGGATTTCTTTGTGTGTGGTCTTTGTCTGCCAGATCTTGGTTTTCTTCGGCAGGTTATAGAGGCCTTTTAGGTTCAGATCCACTGGTTGACTCCGCATTCTTTTCTCAGCATTGCGAAGTTTGTGTGGGCCTGTGAATCTTATGGGGCAGAACCACATATTGGCATTTTCTGTGAGTTTTATGAGTTGCATAAACAACCTAAGAAAAAGGAGGTGTATGATGGGTCAGAGAAGAGCCTTCAGTTTGGTATTTTTGTACCTTCTCTCGCGTCGCTATCAGGGTGCGGAGAAGATCGAGATTTCTTTGCTCAGAAATTGAAGTGGGATGCTGGTTGGATGGAGTATTGGTTTTATGCAAAGTCACCGGCTATTGAAGAGAAGGTTGATGGGCGGTGATTAGTTCTTATATCTTCGCGGCCAAGTCTTACGCCTGTTGTCATTGCTACGGCCCGGTCGTGGAAGAGGTTGATTCTGATGTGTACACTAGATGCCGCCCGAAGCTTTCGTTGCTGTAGCAGTATTCTGGTGGGAGAGATTTGGTTGAGGAGATGATTGCTGCGGAATACTCTCCGCTGAGCAGGAGCAAGGCTGCTCTCACCATTGAGCGAGTGAATCTACGTGTGTTTGGTGATTCCACGGCTCTCATTCCGTGTCCTCGCCTGGGTGTTCGTTTACGGAGGGATCTCCGCTGAGAATTTCATTTTTCAGATTGAGGAGAAAGCTCGAGATGTTTTGGGCTCTATTACTCTGAAGGAGTTTATATCCCGGAGGTCTTTTGTCCTATACTATGCCCAGGCTGAACAGAGTGTTTGCGGAGATGGGTATTACATACGGTCCTCATAAGGTGCCTGGTAGTGTGATTGCCAGGGCTCGTGAAGATGACGCTAAGGCTGAGGCTCGAGCCAAGGCGGCTGCGAATTTGCTTGTGCAGGCTGTTAGCGGTGCCCAGCAAGCTGGCTCAAGAAAAACTGCTCCGAGTACCAAGATGTTGCTTAGGAAGAGGCAGGCTAAGGTAAGTGGCGCTGCTGTGGGTGCGGCTGAGCTGACAGTCGCTGAGGAAGAGAATAGGAGAAAAAGGAGGAAAGTTGCCGGTGGACAAACATCTTCGCCAGGTCATGATGGTGACGTGGAGGATTTGTCTGCTGGGGATAATTTCTCAGCCGCTGTAAGTGATGTTATGATGTTTGTTACTGGAGGTGGAGGTGTTGGTTCTTCCCTTTACGAGGCTAGGGGATTCAGTCTGGTACTTATCTTCGTCGCGCTTTTATCTGAGGACCAGCCCGTGGTCGCTGATGTTTTCGCGGGGTTGTCGAGCTCTGGTGCTCTCGTTCTGCAGGCCAAGAGTCGGAGCCTAGCAGACCTGCGCCTGCTGCCGAAACAAAGAGCAGGTTTTTTTTCTTGGTTCTAAGTCCAGTTCTTCTGCTGATAATGAAGCCTCTACGTCCGGATAGTTTACCAATTCCTGCTGGTCGGAACCTTACGTATGTCGAACTGCAGGAGCTTCGGGCGACTTACGAGGCTGAGAAGATGAAGGGACAGCTGGGTGCGGAGGTTCTTTTGGCTGAGAAGGGGAGGTTGTTGCTGATGAGGCTACAACGGGTTTTCATTCTGGTGAGTTTGTGAGTTGCTTATTTTCATCTGTGCGAGTTTGCTTGGAGTCTAAAGATATTTGTTGTTTCCCTTTTTCAGCTGAAGCTTTGAAGCGTGTTGTTGACGATGAGATTGATCTCAAGCTGATCCAGTTGTTGCAAGTAATACTGCCATGCTTGGCTGTTCTTTGGTTGTGTTCACTCTTTTCTGCTTGTTTTTTGAGATCTTCGTCTTTTCTTCTAATTGACAGAGCTGTTTGCCTATTTTAAAGGGCGCC
Source organism: Hyparrhenia diplandra (assembly GCA_015847255.1). Taxonomy (NCBI): domain Eukaryota; kingdom Viridiplantae; phylum Streptophyta; class Magnoliopsida; order Poales; family Poaceae; genus Hyparrhenia; species Hyparrhenia diplandra. The sequence goes on along the minus strand of JADLZK010012359.1, from coordinate 14,395 downwards.
CTATTGTGGAGATCATGGACAAAGTGGTTGGCCAAGGATCTTCAGTGAGTTTGCTTATCTTTTCCTTAGCCGTATGTGCTGATTGTCTTTTTCAGCGGAGGTGTTCTTTCATTGTTTTTTGATGAGTTGTTCTTGTTGTCTTCTTTTTTAGCTGATTTCAAACTTGAAAGATCTTCGCCAGCAAGTGGTTGAGGATTTGGATGCTCGTGATAAGGTGCTAGGTGAGAGCTGAAGAAGGACAATATCTCTTTCAGGCCAAGGTTTTGGGATCCGTTTTGGAAAAAAATTCGGTCCCAACCGAAATGGACGAAATTCGAAAAATTCGGATGAAATTCGGACTCAATTCGGTGAATTTTTGGAATATGATGCATATATTTCGTTTCGAGCTCACCGAAATGGACGAATTTCACCGAAATTCGGATTCTTTCGTCGAATCCCAGAACCGTGCTTCAGGCCGAATTCGATAAGAAAATGAAGGATATGCACGATGCCTGCGAAGTCTGAGTTGACAAAGGCGCGGCAATCCATGGCTGCCCTTGCCACTGAGAAGAAGTTTGTTGAGGAGCAATTTGCTAAGGTCCTTTGCGGAGCTTGACGAGACGAAGATAGCACTGGCGCTCGCGCGATTCTTGCTGAAAATCGGGCGGAAGGCACTTTGATGAGATCTACGCCGGGCGTGTACTGATGTTGTCCGTGCCTATACTTCCGCGGTTACTTCTTTTTTGGTGCGGGCACTACAGTATTTCTGAAAGAAGGGACCTCCGCCACTTTGCTAAAGAGGCTGGTCGCAAATGTCAAGAAGCTCCCTGACATATTTCGAATATCTCTGACTTTGGTGCTAGGACCGCAGTGACCAATGTTGGTCGTGTGTTGAAGCATGAGGGTTGTGGGCATGTTGAAACTGTTAAGTTTACTGAGTCACACACCCCTGACTCTTCCGAGGCTCCTGCCGATTTGTTGGTGGATTTTTTAGACGTTTTGGGCGCTTATGGAAGAACTGAATCTGCGGCTCTTGCTCGTTCCCTTCTTCAGGTATGTTTTCGGATTTAACATTGATTGTTTGTGTTATTTCTTGATTTGAGCTTAAGTGTCGTCTACTTGTTTTTTCGTTGTCATGTCTCTCCAGAGCCAAGCCAAGGCTTCGGAGGTGCAAGTTATTTGTGAGGAGCCTGTGAAGGCGCCGAAAGACAAGTCGGGAGGGATGCTGCAGGTCCATCATCTCCGCCTGCTGGAAGAGATGTTCGATCACCCAAAAATGGTGAAGATGGCGATGAGGTTTAGATCTTTTAGGTTTCACGACATTTTGCTTCTTTTGGATCTCCGCTTGTTGTGGAGATGGTTTGTAATATTACTTTGGTACGGTGTGACCGCGACAAATGTTGATGAGTTTTTGTGGATGTTGGCATTTCCCCGCGCAGGTCTCCGGAGTTGAGCCTGTGCAGGATCCTATGCCCTTGACCTTTACCGTGATGGTGTATATATCGATGGAGGTCTATGGGCTTACTAGAAGACAGCTTTTGAAGATCCTAGGGTAGAAGATATGTATGCTGATGTTTTAGGCGACCTAGACAATAATCCTGATAATTGTTTTACCCATTCTGTCGCATGGTATGGGCCTCCGCCCTTTTAATGTGTAGCGAAAGAATGTAACTTAGGTTGCGAATGTATGCTAAGGTGTTTCTACACCTTATTGTCTGAGTTCTATAAGCTTACTGAGCTTTACCATCTCAGTAGCAGGGACTTCTCGCTAAGCTCTCTGCGCCATCTCTCTTTTTCTCCGACTTAGTGAAACATTGTGTCACCTCCGCTGTCTCGTAATTTTTGGTCTGCAATTGGCAGTTTAGGACTGTATTGGTTCCCCCCTGGTCCGACGTATGCAGACTAGAGGTTGATCTATGCTGAAGTTTGTGGGCACGGTGCCATTAACCCGTGTCTGTGGGTCTTAGCTTGTGTTGGGGTTCTGGTTTCTATGTTTCGCCTGGCTTGATCTGGATTTGGCTTTTACAAGCACGTATCCAGTACTTTTGACGGTTTATGCCTTCAGTCGCTGGTTTTTGTTATGTCGTAGCATATGGTTTTGTCTAGTATAGCGGAGGTCTTTGTGCAATTAAAGATCCTGCGGTGGTTTGCGCTTGGAATATATCCTTCCGTAGTGATGGCAACGGTGCTATGCAACCTAGGCCTCTTGGCGCAGTGTTGTGTGCGCTGTATTTGATTTTCTCCCTAGGTATTTCGGAGGCTGGTGATTCCGGCCCATTTTTATGTTCTTGAAAGCTCATAGCTCCAGCTTAAAAGGCATGAAGCTCAAAAAGTGATGTTAGGCAGTGGTCTTTGTGCCACTCATTTTGCGGAAAAGCTCAGTTCCGACTATAACCTGATTAGTTCCGGTTTCAAAAAATGTAAAGCTCGAGACTTTTTTTGTAAATGTAGGAACATATGTTTATTTCTTCGCTTTTTTATTTCTAGCGGAGATGTTGGTGATGCCTAAAAATTCTTTAGGTCTTTTTTCACCTTTTTGTAATGCTACCTTTGCTCGTTATTTTGAGCGAAGGTCTTGCTGATGCCTGCTCTTGGGCAGGGCTTGTTTCAGCCTCTCTCTTTTTTTTTGGGTGCCATTACGTGGAACCTGAGCCTTGTCTTGAGGCTGTGTGTGTGTCTATATCAGATTTTTTTGGAGGTCGTACTTTGGCTTGAGGCTCCGTGCTCAAGTCTTAGTATGACCTCTTCAGTGGCACTGTTTGCCTTTTGTCGAATAACGTGACTGTTTTGTTAGCCACTTTCGACTCATGCGAGTATTTCTTGCTGGGTAGTATCCTCTTTATATTTCAGAGGCGTTTTGTGTGACATCTGCTTTTGCTGAAAACTTCACCTCCGTTGGGGAGTTTTCCCTGTGAGGAGTGCATAGCCTTTTTGTGAATAAAATCTTACATAGGTATATATAAAAAGATAAGATAGCACACCTCCGCTCTTAGCTTGTGGGTGGCTGACCTATATGTAGAATTTTTTGAGATTTTTGATATTACAAGTGTGGTCGGAGATGTTTCCCTTTCCTTCCTTCAGTCGGAAGCTCTGATTTTTGTGGGTGCCCTAGTGATGAATTGGCCATTTCGTTTTGCTTGCAGTTCTCTTTGTTTTCTGCGTTGAGGTTTCTTCTTGGCTCGAGACCTCCGTTATTAGTGTGATTTTCTCGCTTTGCGCTTTGCCTATCTCCTAGTTTCTTCTTGATACCGAGATGTGTTGGACGGCTTCCGGTCTTCTTTTGAGGTTTCTTTTGGCGCACTTTATTTCCCGCCAACTGTTGCTTCACCGTGCGGAGAGACTATTGTGCTTTGTCTCTCTCCTGGTGGCACTACTTCTTTGCCATAAGTGAGTTTGAAAGTAGTAAACCTAGTGGCTCACGAAGGTGTCGTGGTTGTGCGAATGTGAGCCTTTGTCCTCAATTTGCCTAGTAGTAAGCTGAGGTGTTTGGTGTTACCCCCTCCACTTGGCGCCGCTCTGTTCTCGTTTCTTCATTTAACGAGGGTAGCTTTGTACGATGAGGGAGGGGTTTTTATGATGACGGATGAGATCTCCACGACATAGATGGAGTATTTTTCCATGACAAAGGAGGAGGTTTCCGTGTTGAAGGAGAAGATGTTTATGACGAAGATGGCCAAGCTTTGCCTAATGGAGTAGGAGGTCTCCGCGATGAAGGAGAAACCTTTTTGTAAATGATTGACATGACTAAAGATAGTATATAATTCATCCCTTGAGGTTTTATTTTCCTCCTAGCCTTTGCTGGCGGAGGTCTTGCTGATGTCTGATGTTGTCGGACTTGTTTCAGCTTTTTTGTTTGTGGCACTTTTGCTGTGTTACCCTCAATGCTTACGCTTTTGTGTAGGTCTTGTTTTGAGGATTTTTAGAGGCTTTCGAGGCCTTAGAGGTCGCCCCTTGGTTAGAGTCTCCGCATACTAAGCGTGGGAGGTTCTTCTATTGATTTGTTTTGAATGCCGAAATAATGTAGTCACTTTTGACTTTTCAGATTTGGCAGAAGTTTTCCAAATGTCGGGTTATATTGTAGCCATTTAAAAAAAATGCATTCAAGTTATGGTGCAGACGAATGTATTTGTAGAGTATTAAAAGGAGTGGATATCTCATACTTGCGGAAGCAATGGATATAGCAGATCGTAAACTCTGTATGTTAGAGGTATTGCTCTCAAATGAGAGGGTTGTAACTTAGGTGGCTAATGAAAACTGCCCCTTCAAAAACTTGCATGGTTATACATGTGACTTAACATTTAGTAGAAAGAAGTATGAGCTCCCTCATGGAGGTTAGTTCAGATAAGATCTAGGCTACAGGCTAAGAAAACCTGCTTGGTTAAGTGTGGTTTGTGGTGTTGAAAAGCAAAAAGTTTAGCTTGCTGCGAAGGTTGGTGCAAGAGTTGTTGTATTGATTCTTGTTATAAGGAAAATCGAAAGCGATGCGCGCCTTAAGAAAGATGTGCGATTTTTTTGTGTTAGAGGGTGGAGTGTTGCTAACTAAGAGCTTTTTGAATGATAAAGGTTGTTAATTGATAAAGCCTTTTGATGAACTAAGGCTGTTGGGTGATACAGGCTGATGATTAGCAAAGGTTACCGGTGACCACCGATGAATGAGATCTATTGTCGATGAGAGAACCTAGTCATTTGACGAAGGTTGCTGAAACCAACAATAAATGAATCATGCTGTGAGTTGATGAAGCCCAATGACTGACTAAGGTTGCTGAGAGACCAACATTTATGAGTTCCACCGACCGATAATGAAGTCCGGTTACCGACGGAGGTTTTGAGAATCAATACCGATGAAATCTGCCGAGAGATGATAAAGCCTGATAACTTGCAGAGGTAACTTAGGATTGCTGAGATGTATGGCGAGGGACACGACTCATACAAGTTCGAGAATAGGATAGGTATGTTACGAAGGTTGAGCTCATAATGAGGATTTTAGCACATTGATATTTGCTGATATCTTGGCTTGGAAAGCTGAAACAAGTATACAATAATATATATTTCGGAGAATTAGCTAGGAGGGTACGAGATACTTGCTAAGGTGGTGATCTGCATATTAGCAATAAAAGAGTAGGTTCGAAAATGTACTTTATGTTTGCTGGTTAAGGCTAAACATATATGGCTACTTGGGCCATAGTTTTGGATACGTCGGAGGTTTCGTCAAACTCCCTAGTCACCTTGGTGACATGGAGTTGAAGGCCATGAGTTTTGGGGCGCATCTCTGAAATCGAGCGCCTTTGAGAATTGTGATCAAAGCCAATGTGCCTTGGTTGAATCGTGTTTTCTAGGAGATTGGAGTTAGATATGAGCGATGGCTTCCCCTTGTCGGTTCAGGTTGATGACTGCGTGCAGGCCGAAACCTTGGAGCTTAAAGCTTTAAAGCGGTCGAAGGTTTCAAGGCGGGCTTGAGTTGTAAGAGGGTAAAGTTGACTTAAGGTTCAGATGGTGTAGATGATGATGGAAATTTTGGCGGTCGTGTCATAGGGCTCCGCTTTGGGGCCGAGACAGCTCTAAACGCTAATGCTCATGCTTCAGTTCTAGCTTTTTTCCAATGTTGGCGAAGATGTTGTGCCAAATCTTCCAATACTTTTTGAGGTTATTCGGACCCGTGCTATTTTGATGGGGAGGCTGAGATAAGGTGTAAAGATGATGCATTAGTTCCTGGTCTCATGGCGGAGGTTAGTGTTCTACGGTGACGTAATGGATGGCGAGCCTCTTTTGCTAGGTAGCCCAACTCTTTCTACTTGTTGTCTTACATCTTTTTTCTTTTTGCACAAAGGTCTAACAGCCCCTCCTTTTTTCTTGGGAGGTTGCGATGCTTAATTTTCACTTTGCTTGTGTAGCTGAGCCTCCTGAAGCGCTTTGTCACCGTGCTGACGCAGAGTCAACTATGGCACTTGCGTTTGAGCACTCTGCTCAGGTTTCTGTGCATTGAACATTCGTATGTGATTTTTGTTTGTTTTACTTCCAACATGATTTTTCTTCTAGATGGCTTTATCATTTTAGCACTGCCATATGAAGGCGAAGGTCAAACGGAGGGTTTATGAACTCCTGTCTTTTCACAGCGATCCATCGCTGAGCTTCAGGATGGATTTCAGGTCTTGAGAGTGAGAAGGAAGGTTTATTCGCAGATCTCCGCAATCTTCGCGGCGTGGCTTGGCGACTTTGTCTCTGAGCGGGACGATGCGTTGGAGAAGGTCAATGAGCCTGAGGGTGCTATGGCCATTTGTGATCAGGAGGATAGTGAACTTAGAGGATCTATTAATGTCTTCAGAGGATTCCAAAGAATCGGCCTAGGGTCAGCTTAAGAAACAGGTAAATATCATAGATGGTCTCCGGGTACATGCGTTAAAAAAATGCATATTGTCTAGTCGGCTTAAGGAAACGTTGACAGATTTGGAGAAGGACTCCGTCATTGTACTGGATATGGGTTTGGTAAAGGATTTTGGTGGAGTCACACCATAGCTTCCAGAGGAGTCAAGTGTCCTTGTCGCTATGAAATGGTTTTCTCATACTTCTTCAGCTCTGAAGGAATTTGCGTTCCTGGCTGTAGGATTTGTGACGTTTTCTGTTGTTACAAATTCGTTGTCCATCATGACAAGAGAAGGTGCCTACATGTGCCTGATTTCGCAAGGCTGGACTTTTGGTTTGAGCCACTGGTTAGGTTATGCGGCCATCAGTCCGGGCGGAGATGTTGAGCAGCACTCAGCGACGCCGGAGATAATGTTAAAAGATGCCTAGCATAATTCTGTCTAGCTCATAAGCATGCAGGTATCAGCGAGCAGGCGGAGGTGTATTCCACCTACATGCGTAGGAAAAGGCGGGATAGAGAATTCCGCCGGTGGCGGGGCTCGGTTTTCTTCAAGCGAAGGTCCCAGGTAGCGGAGACATTTTGGACTTTTAAGCATTGGATTGACACTAACTTTGTGTTTCGGACTATATGACGCCTATGCTGATACTTTTGTCTGGTTTTGTTTACCTTTTATGTTAATGAACTAGCGGAGGTCCCCTTTTTTGTCTTGTCGAGATGTTTGTCCACAAAGTTGGTGATATCTTCTCCATTTCTAAGGCCCCTTTTCCTTTTTTATTTATAACGGAGGCGGGGTTTGCCATTACGTGGTTTGCATCATATTGGTTGCATTGTGGGATCTGGTTTAACATGTTTGAGCTAAGCTTTCTATTCTTCCCTTGGCCCCAAGTTGGCCTTAGAGGTCGTTCGCAGTGTTTGAGCGTTAACTCATGCTGCCGAAGGTCCTCAAAAAGTGAATTGTCTCTGTCGAATAGTGTGGCTCTGCACTAGCCACTTTCGACTCTTGATCAATTGTGGAGCAAAAAAATTGAGGATGTTAACAGTATAATTGATAAAGCAACGCAGAAGTCTTGGCTTTGCGACCTGATGCCCGTACGAATTCGGACTTTTTTCAGGGATTTTGGAGTATTGTGCGATGCAAAGATCTTTTCTTTGCTACCTGGTGCCTGAGCGGTACGAACTCAGGACTTTTTCCAGGATTTAGATGTACTACTGCGAAGGTATGTAGCTTACTGTGCAGGGAATTTTCTCCAACCGGGCGGAGACTCCATCTTGTGTGAAAGCCCGCCTTAGGTTTTGGTGCGTAGGTCCACCTTTTGGTTCCGAAGCTTCCCTTGCTGTAAGAGCTCCGCTTCACCTTGAAGGAGAAGATCTCCATGACGGAGGTGTTCTTGGTGACGACGATGGAGGAGGTATTCTGTCGACGATGATGGAGGGGCTCTCCATGACAGAGGAGAAGGTGTTTTTCGCTTTTGAAAAAAATTTCGTGCCGAGCACGGTGGGCAGTTTGGATTGTGGGCTAAGGTTGTTTCTCGTGCCGACCACGGTGGGCGCCAATGTTGAACTTATGGGTTCTAACAGGATAAAACACCTCCGCCAGGCGGAGCCCTAAAGGGAGTGTTATGATAGTAGAGTGTTGAAACTGGTGTTTCTAGTAGGAAAGACACCTCCGCTCAGGCGTTGCTCTGAGGGAGGAGAATGGTGGGAATATGAATAATCAAACAAGGTCTGATGAATAAAGAGTGATAATTCCATTCACCAACCAACCTTTTACACCGAGGTTTGGTTCTCCTTTATAGCTATAGTGAGGTACAAAGTAGGGTTACATTTCTACCCTTAGAATATGCCCGAATATTCCCCTCAAACTAGAGATCCTCCCCGCCGGGGCAGAATGGTCTTCTCGCAGCATTGCGCAGCCGCCCGCCATCTAGAGGCGTGTCGGACTTCTCCTCTCGGCTGCCTTGATCTCCAAGTTTCCCTCTAGGAGACATCTCCGCCAGGCTCACGGGGGCGGAGGTCTTGGTGAACTCCCCGCGCCGCCTCAGTTGCTCTTGCTCTTCCTGAGATCTCCGCATGGTTCGTGGCTGCCCCTTGCCACCGGGCGGAGATGTTCGGCCGCCCCTTCCCTGCGGAATGGTGGGGAGCGAACCTCCGTCCCCAAGCCGCTACCTGCATAGCGATGAGCTCGACAGACTCAGATAGGCATTTGTCATCATCAAGACCTCCGCCTGCCTGGCGGCCGTCGTCAGTTCGCAGCAGAGATGTGCCCGGGCTACTGCTTTACCCAGAGATCTTCCCTCGGAGGGCACACCTCCGCCTCCATTGCGGAGACCTGCATTGTCATAGACATCTGGGCATTGTGTTAGACTTATTCTGTCAAGACCTCCGCTATCGGGGTGGTCTGCTCAACATCTCCGTCATCTCGCGGGCCTTGTCCCAACACTATCCTCTTCATATGGTCAAGCAAATGGCAAATATATTCTTGCATGTCACAGTGTGGCAGCGTGTGAGTAAATTGTCCAGAAAAAAATTATTAGTAGTCAGAGGCATCTCACATGCCCACTAATCTTGGATTCGATGCAGATTGTAGTCTTTTATGGTTTACGAGCTGTTTGGCCACTCTAATTGTCATTGAGATTGATGTACCTTGAAGAACACTGCAATTCAAATTTCTAAAGGACTTGGGACTAGGCAAAGCACCAGCAAGTGTTAATTTTTTTTTTAATAAAAAGAAAAGAAAGCATCAGCTGGAGAAGCGTGCAGTTCTGTTTTTAGTCCATGCAAGCCTTCAGCATGGGCATATCCAGCATTAAGCTGATCAATGCTTTAGCAGTTGATCCAATCCACGCAAAAAAAAACGCCCAAGAGAGCAAGAGCAACAACCGTACTGCACCTATGGAGGCCAGCGCGCTGAGCATCGGCAAGTCTGTGTTGAGTGGAGCCCTTGGTTATGCCAAATCTGCCATGGCGGAGGAGGTGGCCTTGCAGCTAGGCGTCGCCGCGACCAGGCTTTCGTCAGGGACGAGCTGGAGATGATGTTGTCTTTCCTGATGGCGGCGCGACGAGGAGCGAGACAAGCACATGGTGGTCCGAGACATGGGTGAAGCAGGTCCGTGTCGTTGCCTACGACGTCGGGACTCGCTCATGGACTTCGCCGTCCGTGTGGAGAAGAAATCTTGGTGGCTGCCGTGGCGAATCCCAGGCAATCTGGCGTGACAGGCGCCGTGTGGGCCAAGTAGATGAAGGATCTCAGGGCCATGGTTGAGGATGTGAGCCAGAGGAAAAAGCGGTACCTCATCGAGGGCCGGCTCTAGCTCCAAGGCTACAGCTGGTGCTGGTGACACTGCTGCCTCTGCAGCAGCCATGTTTGGTGTCAACGAAGCAAGGTATGCTGCGAAGACCAAGGACCAGCCAAGATTGGATCTTACCCAGCTCATCAACCAAGAGGGGAGGATCTTGCAGTGATTGGTATGGGGAACTAGCGGCAATGTTGGGCATAAGTCCATCATCTGGGAGGCATATGAGAATTCAGATACCCAGAAGAATTTCCATTGCCGGGCATGGGTCAGGGGTGATGCATCCTTTTTGCCCAAAAAGAATTCATTCGGAGTTTGTTGGAGGAAGCTGTACATGTAGGGGTTGATTTTCTGATAGAAGCTGAAGACAGGGCAAGAGCTGGTAGAGGAGTTCTATGGGTATGTCAATGACAAGAGATGCTTGATTGTGCTCAACGGCCTATCCACCTTTGAAGATTGGAATCGGATCAAGAAATGCTTCCCAATCAACAAGAAAGGAACAGAATCATAGTGTCCACAACGGATGTTGAGGTTGCAAGCTTATGTTATTGGGTCAAAACAGTGTAGTGTCAGAGCTCAAACAGTTGTCTGCTGATCAGACCATCTATGCTTTCCACAAGGAGGTAATATTCAACTTTCGGAGGATGTTCTAAAGACATCTTTATATGTTGGTTGTTCATCTAGTTCAACGCACTAGTCGTTATATATTAAGAAAAATGACATTTAATGTTTTTGAATCCCAAAATGATATTTAATGTTACTTTTTATTTTCTTTTTTCTTTTTGTAACTATACGTGCAGCCCACCGCCACACCTTTGTGTTCAAATATCCACAACGCCTGATTTTTTGTCCAGCGAGCCGGAGATGAAGATGGCAATACTTCCACTAAGGTGAGAAACAGCACTGATATATTTTATTATTATCGTTGATGTTATTATTGTGTTGACACCCAAAATGACCTAAGACGTGACAAGGTGTAAACAATGCATCAGGGTACCAAAAATTTGGCGGTATGGGGCCCAAGCGGAGGTACACAGGAGCACCCCGGATGCGTCGATCGCTTCATTGGGACACAGTCATGACCACCGAACTCTGCAGGAAGTGACGGACATTGGGCACAGCGTTTACGTCGGTCAGAAGCGGCCAGCGTCGGTCAGCCCAGCGTCCACGTTCGCACAGGCCTTCAGCCTTAACCCGTTTCAACGTGTCGAGTTGACGGACCCGGCTGGGCACCGGTGCGTCCGGTCCAAGCCGACCCCAGCGTCCGGTCGGCCCGATGTTTGGCTAGGTCCGAACCAAACCCTAAACCGATTTGTTTCCAATCGTGTTTAGGTCGGTTTTAATACTGGAGACGTCCGCCGGCTTTCCTAAAGGATAAAGACCACCTCCCTATATAATGAAGGGGGTTCATGGCCGATTGATCCCATCTACAAATCGCCATAGCCCAACCTCCAAACTAGTCTGTGCGCTTCCAAACTAGACACGCATGCGCGACGCAGCTCCGGCGCTACGGCGCTTGGCGTTCGACGCGTACCTGCTGCCCTAGGGCAACCTCCGCATGCATCCTCGCGACGGCGGAGGTTTGTTCGGGAAGGTTTTCCGCCCGGCCATTACCGAAGCTCTACAGCCGACCTCTCGAACTTTGCCCTTTGATCGTGCGTCGCGTAGTCAATCACGCCGCGTTTTCGCCGCTACTAGGTTGTTACAAGCAACCTTCGTCGTGGGCGCCCAAAGGCCCTGCACAGTGTGTGTTTGCGCGGCCTATAGCTCGTGATCAACATACTGGCGCACTCGCCGAGAAGAAGACTAGACGCCGTCACCGCCTGCAGCTGTCAGTGTCATGGCCTCGAGCGTGAAGCGCTAGCGCGAACAAAGCATCGTACCATCCAAATTTCGGAAACCAATATACTGGCGACCAATCCAGTGGATGAGCTCCTCGCAAGAATTGCCAGAAAAGCAGCCCAGGCGCAAATCAACGCCGTCGATGGCCTTCTTCACGAGCTGTCACAGAGATAGGCAAAGAGACCGTGGCACACCGTAATACAAAAAGCCCGGCCTACACCGCGACTTGCTCCTCAGCAGCGCTTCGCAGCCGCCATCAAAAGAGGTAATCCTCGCTGGATCCAACAAACCCATATAGCGCATGATGTCCTGGGCTACTCGCCATGGTGTTGCAAAGCTTGGCATTGACAGTAGATCGACGTTTAGTTGAGATGATGCACGCGTCTTGTTACTAAAGTGGAGATGGCAGCTGCAAACTCATAGAGAGGACTTCCAACAATCGATAATACACACAATCGAACTTGTACCTCAATCGATCAGCACGTCACCACCGCTTGTTGCAAAGCAAAGAACTCAATATCAATATGGTATGCACCTTTTGTAGGCTTGGTCTCACATGTTTCTCAACTACCACAATCGGCTCCTATAGCTTCCCGCCAAGTTAGGAACCGTAATAGTGGAGCTAGCACATCCCTGAGCAATTATGGATCGCTCAATTGAGAACCGAGTCATGAGGCAGCATCCAGAATTTCAGTGGGTGCATAATGCTATGCAAAATTCTCGCGCGGAGGCGCAAACCTCCATTACGCGAATCCTAACAACCTCGCATCGCAATTCGATGAGATGTCTTTACGGGACAATCAATGCCACAACCACCACCGAATTATGTGAATAATTCCAAACGCAAATCGCGAGGAAATACAGGAGTTCCCGATAGCATAGATGCTATTTCTAGCTAAATTTAGAGATGACTTCTCTAAATCAATGGAGAAAAATCGAATTCGCTTGACTCCCATCAATACTACCTCTTATCAAAAACCCGCACCCTTCCTCCGCTCGACATTACATGAATGCGCCAATTGGGCCGAAGGTACGATTTTCGAGTAGTGGTAATGATAATAAAAGCTACTATGGAAACATAATAGCATGTATCTTGCTCAACTAGGAGACGGCTAGTACCTTGGAACATATGAAGATCTCGCAATTTTCCTTTATCTCTTCAGCAAAATCGCTTCTAAGTCATGGTTTTCTCTTTCTATCTTTACCGCTTGTTCCATTGCGCCCCTGGGCCCGTTTTCGCAGATATGTTCCCTCATGCTCACTTTTATTGTGGAGTCAAGAAACCGTAGATTGTCCCCATCTTGGCGCGCACAAAACAAGGGGGCGTGATGAGTTAGTCCTAGATTTCTTTAAGCAGATATAGGGAAACGTGAAAGCCTGATTGTGAATGCCCCAAATATCCTGAAAGGGATCCCGCCGATTTCGCTTTTCGCAGCGGCCTGCGCTTCTAACATAATACAAAGACTTGAGTTTGCAGCCACCTAATACTTTGACCGCTTAATCGAGGGCCGCTTCGCAGTGGAGAATCAGCGCTTCAAAGATTCTCGCGCCGGCAACCTAACGCTCTCCTGTCATCGCTAATCGCGCATACACTCGATGGCTATTCTTCACTCGCATGATGAGAGCAAAAGAGGTAAAGTTGGGTCGTGCTGAAATTAGGTGGCCAGCTCAGTAACAAAGCAAAGCCCAACTTGCCCCTCTCAAACCGATTAGTAAGAATCGGGGTGAGGAGATGAAGTTGCACGATATGTCTAAAATGTGACCGAATTTTTGATGAATTGTTAAAAATCGGTATCATTAAGATTAATTATACTATGCCTCCTAGAGATGTCTTGAAACAGGGCTTTTTGCAAACATCATAATTCTCTCTCATGCCACTAATGATTGCAAAGTACTTCCGCGGCGGGTCAAGGGCGCTAATAAGGGCCGATTAACTCTACCGATATGCAAACTGGACAAGAATCCCTTCCGGCTCATGTGAAGGTGGTTGAAGCTGGTAAGCCCAATGACAAGATACATCAGGCGAGAAAGCTAGAGGTCAAAGGCTCACAATTTTGATCCGGTCGGAACAAAGACATCGCTGCGCAAAAGGGAAGAACGTGATCATCGGGCGTAGCAGCACTCGCACCGAGTGTTCCCTAACAATCGCACGACGGCAAGTATGCTAACACAAGGATGAAATAAGCTGCAAGACTAAGATCACCATTGTGCAGCAAGCCCGGCGCAAGTTTCTTTACTGACGCCAAGCTTGGTTGATGGTTCGTCAAACCTGAGGAAGCACCACGACTAGGCACGGTTAGCCCAATCGTGACGCCAAGGCGATCAAGGCGGAGTTAAGATCCTTCATTCCGCACTACGAGAGGTGGGAGTGTGGAAGACCAAGCGAGGCCTAAGGAAAAGAAGCCTCAGGCACCGGTCTGCACATTTCCCATGTGCTCATGGCGAAAGTACAAGCTAGGTGATAAGGCCGATTCTGAAATCGGCCAATAAAAGAGAGTCGACACCTCCTAAGCGTGATGAAGAAAGGAGCAAGCAAATAGCTACGACTCCTTCCAACGGTGCATCCTCTTCGCATGCCACTCGTCCAAGATTCTCTCGTTGGGGACCACCAGTGGCACCCAATGCCACCATCACCGTGTGATACCTCAATGGGGACCGAAGGGAGTATTTGTTCCTTATCCTTCGGCTTCCATGAAGGAGGTAGATGCTCAAACATCGCTAAGCCCATCGTCTTTAGCCGATTGGGTATACAATCGAGCTCTAGCGTGCAAGGAAGAAAGAGTTGCTCACATCCGGGAGCTTACCAATTCGGGGAAGGCACCGATGCAACGAGATATATGTCCCGAAGGAGAAACCGGAAGTGGTTGTGCAGCTCGCTCCAATTGCTACTTCTCCACTTTCCATCATGTTCGGATCAATG